>JAFFST010044732.1:3983-16340 GCA_022414735.1 Noturus placidus | reverse complement strand
GTTACAAGATCACCATAATCTTCAAATTTAGTATTACATTTTAAAAACGAACAAACTAAAATAAAATACATTTTAATTAAATACTCATTAATTATTTTCAAAAGCCACAGGGAGGCTGTCATGGAGCCTCCGGAAGCAGTGCGCATGCGCCATGCTCGGCTCCGAAGCAGACTTGATTGACAGTTCTAAACACGTGGACTTTTGCCTAGCCCTGTGTACGTTGTTTGCTGATCGCCTGGCCCTCACCTGTCTCTGGATTACCTCTGTTGGATTTACGTTTGGGATTACACTGTTTGACACTGTTTGTAAATAAAGCACGGTTCGCACTGCAATTGCGTCCTGCATTATTCTCCGCCGTCACGAGACGTGACAGAGCCGCATCAGAAGGATGAAAGAGCCGCATGCGGCTCCGGAGCCGCGGGTTGCCGACCCCTGCCCTACTGTATACCTCTCCAACCTTGGCTGCATCTTGATATCTTCACCTTTATAGCGGCAAACAATTTTGAATTACTGCCAAGAATGAAGACACAACTCTGACTGCACTCATATAGAGATCAGATCATAATAGTACAAAGTAACATCTCAGATACCCCCATACTCCTGCAGTGCCTCCAACAACAAATGTCTAGGCACACAATTATACAGTAAGCCATCTCCAAATCAACAAAACACATTTAGATTGGATTAGCATACTCCCATGACCCCTCACAAAGCTGTGCAAGAGCTGATTAAATGTCCCAGGCAAAAGTTCCTCCTGAATCGTTGGTTTAACTGTCAAATGGAGTCACTTCCCCAGAACCCTGGTATACACTTTTCCTGGGAGGCTGAAGAGTTTGAGTCTCCTATAATCGGAATACACCCTCTGGTCCTTTATGAAAATAGTTTCCACCATCCCAGTTTACCAGTCCAGTGCCGCAGATCTCCATGCAACGTCGACGGAATGGACTCCAAAACACCAAAGCTTTCTGGTACTGCCTCCTGAAGCATGCCATGGCATGCCTGTCACTCTACTGGAACAGCATCTGTAGGTGCTAAAAAGACAAAATGGCTCTACATTATTATTTCACATCACTGAGCCTGAGTGGGTTATGTGAGTGCCCCTGTCACCAAGCACACAAGCCTCAGGCCTGGCTCCAGGTATTGTTCCTAGAAACCCTAATCCAGGAAGGAAACTATTTATTCTGATTGCTCTGCTAATATCTGTGCACCAAAAGTAACCTAACTCCAGCAGCATTGAGAGACACCATAGTACACAAGCCCTTCTACCTTGGCAAGGTATCAATCTATGAAAGTTTAAGAAATAAAATATTCTTTGTCTTTTCGAAAAGGAACGTTTGAAATGAGTTCATCCTTGCCTATATAAACTCAAATCCATCTCAGGGTTATATTTTCCCAATGCATTTGAAAGAGATTTTGTATGTCTTGAATTTCTTCAGGGTTCTGATTAAATAACACGTTGTATCTGGAGACTATAACTTGCAGAAGGTAACAAGCAAGGAGGGTCGACTCGACTATTCTGTACAAAATCATTAGTTTTGTCGGGACAGAAGCCATAAAACCTTTACACTACAATTCATTACCCGGCAATCCCTTTGTTTGAACTTGTAGGACATTTTTTTTCGCTCCTGACTTTCATTTGGATTCATGAGACGAGCTCTGTACAACACTACATTAACTTTGCTTTAGAGTTAGCCATTAGTGAGATGTCATCAACGCAAACCAATTTGCCATTGAAAAGTAGCGGCACCACGCAATAGCCAATAAAAAAAGCTAATGAGTCATTTCACACCCTATTAGCCATAATGACCACGTCTCATTGTGACTGCCTTATAGTCGAGGTCAGATTTTTTTTTTATATTGAGGCAGAAACACACTAGAAGATCCTTCCACTCATGGCCAAAGTATAATCTCCTGAGAAAGTTAGCATGTTAACTTTTCAGAGTTCAGTTGCTAGCAATAAGTAAGTAAGGACGCTAAGAGATATTCAGTTTGGCACAGGTTAACAGTCACACGGCGCTCTAATGTTTGATAAAGTGACACATTGACCTTTTGGTGGAAAATATCAGGGGAGGAGATGAAATATGTCTTTCCCTGCATGCACACTGTCAAACCTTTTACAAACGAGATGGTATCAATCGATCAGAGTGTTTCACTGTCACTCGGGTACTAAATCATATGTCAGAGTTCTTCCTGCTGTGTTGGGAATGAATAAGCATTTCAATATATATATACGTATATATACACACACATTTATATATATATATATATATATATAGAAAAGCCTATTCATGTTTCTGAATTTCTGGAAGATTATTTGGTTCCTGTATGAATATGTACTACATAAAATGAGGACATATTCCCAGCAGTGCAGTAAATCACAGGACATAAATCACGTTTAAGGTCCTAATAGTGTCGTGTAAAATAAAACAAAACAAAACATCCTCTTCTCTGAAGGCGCGTAATTAATTGTGCGTGTCAGGTGAGCAGCTCTGCTCAGGAGGTGCACATTTATCACATCTCAGATTGAGGACCAGCTTCCTGTTCGTATAACTGTCACCTAGAAGACAAGCATGACCTCGAGAAGGCTGACTTTTTCAGCTTTATGAATTTGCAAAATGCACCTCTTGGAGCTTTACTCTACCTGAGTGCAGGGCGAGTCATAATTTCTCACCACTGGCTCAGATATTCAGAAACATTTTTGAACAGCTGAGCATTGCACTTGGCTCCACTAACCCCAGGTGGGTTAGATTAATCCTTTCAATATTTTGGAAAAGCTTTTTAGAGGAATTAAAATCCCAGACAATCGCACTTCATATCCCGTACCAGCACCTTTTTGAGGTAATGCATTTACTAATTAGAGCGTAAAGCTCAGTTTGTAAAGTGTCGTGTCGCGCTTTTGAAGTGTATACAAGAAGTTTCAAGAGCAAAGGTTTGTGCACAGTAAAGTTCATCTTAAGCTACTGTATATAACTTTAGAGATCACTTTGTGTCAGTAATGATGTGTCCCTTTCTAAGCGTGATAACAAACCAGACATTAGGTTATGCCACCCCGAGTTCGAGATCAAAAAATAACTGAGACAATAGATCAGAATTTCAGCTTTCATTCCCTGCTTCCATATAGAACATGTAGAACTTAGAACATGGCACCTATTGTTTGAACCACCCATTTTTTAAAAGTGGTCAAAATTATTAGAACATGTGACTGATAAGTGTTTCCTGGTGCCCAGGTGTGCTTTGTTAAATTGATTGTTTAAAGAATGAATAGCTCTGAATGTCCACACTTGCACTGTAAAACCAGATAAGTTCATTTAACTCCAAAAAATTTGAGGAAACTATTTACCTCTGTAATGTCGGCGTAGAGGAGGCGGATACAATCGCTGGATTTTAAAGGTTTATTAGATAACACATCAAAACAAAGACACAAACACTAATCTACTTAAACACAGAGGCATGAAACTAACACTATGACTAAACACCGACAACGTGACACAGAGACAGGAGTCTAAACACAACGAAAGACAAAGACTGCATGAAACCCAGGACTATATATACACACCAGTGCCCATTAACCGAAACGTGAATCAGGTGCAGAAAAACATGTGACTCGCAGTGGCTGATGGGAAATGGAGTCCTGAGTCCCTAGAACGGTGACACCTCAAAAATTTTAAGTTGGTAAATGAATTTCCTTAAGCCAAATACACTTAAATATATCGACAATGTAACTCAAACTTGTTATATTTAAATGCATTTGGCTTAAAGAAATTGAATTATCAACTTAAAGATTTTTTAGGTAATTAGTTTCCTCAAATGTTTTCAGTTAAATGAACTATCCGGTTTTACAGTGTGGTTTGAGCATGGGGTTTCACCTGTGAAGACTGTGTTCGTTGTCAAAAACGATAAACCAACATGAAGACCAGAGAGCTGTCTATGGGAGAAAAGCAATCCGTTTTGAAGCTGAGAAAGGAAGGAAAATCTATCAGAGCCATTACATAAGCATTGGGCAGAGCCGATACAACATAGCTGATACCCTGCTGAATTCTGGTTCTGGTTGTCAGAAGGTGTTACAGCTGCTAATCACAGGTTTATATCAATACGCCAGTGATATGTACACATGGACTTATATGCTGGACGCTTCACATAAGCAGATTGAAAACGTGTAAACATTGATAGGGTCATGTATTCTGTACGGAAATGTTTACAGAAGGAGTCTCCAATGTCGGCGCTTTGTAAGAGTCTGTAACTTCGAGTTCTCAGACATTTTCAGGACAGAGGATTTTACGCTTTACAGTCTCTCGGTAACTTGCCAAGCTGAATTTGAGTTTTTGTCCGATTAACTTTAAGAAAATAGAGATGCTGGTGAGTTAACGACTGTGTATCGCTGCTATAGTATACAATATGTGAGAGCAGACACTTGGTTGATCTGCAGACATTCTCCAACATTAAATATAACTTTATATGGATGGAAATTATGATGTTTATAAAAGATTTAATGTTAGCATTGGCAGATTGTGGTATAAGAGGAATAAAACTCCAATCAATATCATGTTTTATAGTATAGTGACATTTTTGCATTAACAGATATATATATATATATATAACAGATGTGATGAGTTAGTGCTCTGGTCTGAGTGTGCTGAGTCACTCAATTTTATTCAGTTGTACACAGATGCTGGAAGAAAATAAGCCTCTGTGTACGACTCCACACACATTCTTCACTGTGGGGTCATAAACTTTTAGCTTGGAGGCACATCTTATATTTTAATTATTTCCTCTCCATCTTCTGCTGTTCCATCTGAGTGGCAGTCCTGCAGATTTCAGTCACTAACAGTCCCTTATTCAGAAACATTACATTTCCATATCACAATCCCTGATTCCTCCATCTGTCTCTCATCGTCATCATCATCGTCATCATCATCATCATCTTCTTCTTCTACAGCATCAACATTCAGAGCACACAGGTCGGGCTATGATACACAATTCCACTCAGTGTTATGAGTAAGTGATTGGATAATGAGCATCACTGAGGAAAATCACTATTAAACTTCTACAGAAAGAGCGATGATCTCTCTCTCTCACTCACTCTCTCGTTCTCTCTCTCATTCTCTCTCGTTCTCTCTCTCATTCTCTCTCTCTCTCTCTCATTCTCTCTCTCACTCACTCTCTCGTTCTCTCTCTCATTCTCTCTCTCTCACTCACTCTCTCGTTCTCTCTCTCATTCTCTCTCTCATTCTCTCTCTCACTCACTCTCTCGTTCTCTCTCTCATTCTCTCTCTCTCTCGTTCTCTCTCTCATTCTCCCTCTCGCTCTCAATTCTCTGCTAATTGGTACAGCATTTTGTGGAACTTTTATGTTCAGAGTTAAAAAGATTCAGGAGGTCTTGCCCTTTGCTAAAGTCTTATAATCATCTGAATTTCTGTCAAACTGGTAGAAGGGGCTGTAATGCTTTTAAATCCCTCATTACACACTTTCACACTTCTGTGCGTCACACGGTCTGAATCTCAAACAACAGCAGATTAGACTCCAATTATAAAACTCAACTTGTTACACAACCTAGAAAACATAGTAACTCCGTAGTGCCCTAGTGTCGTACCCTAGCAGGCGACAGGTTGCTGCTAGTACCACTTATTCTTCATTTCCTGTGGGCGTGTACTGTCTAATCTTTTTATTTTTTAAGTTCCGATGAGAAATGGTAGTAGACAAAATTTATAGACTAAAGCTAAAGAGTTCAACAAAAATACACAAATATGAACAATCGGTTAGTTTGTTGATGTTCATACTAGCTTTCGTACTAGCAAAGCTTAGCTACTAACTACGTGCATGCTACAAGCTGACCTTCCATGCTTTATTTTTCTTTGTAATACCTCTACATACATTTAACAATAGGTTGAATACGACAAGATCAGCCAAAAGCACGGTTATAAGTTTTTCTTCCAAACAGTAAATGGGAATTAGGAACTAAAGAGAGCGTAGAACTGAAGAAACATCAGACCACACTCGCCATTCAACTGGTCTGAGGAATCATCCGAGCCAAACGTTTGGATTTGTTGCTTTAAAGAATCATATCTAATTTGCATAAAATTGTGGAATTTAACACTCTCTCACGGTACAGTGGCGTGCCATTCTGCCAGCGGAATTATTGTATTGCTGCGAGTCTGTTATAAGATGAGTCAGGACACTGTTGGGTTTCTGTGTGTAGAGCATCGTGACTCTGTTTAGCGTCTGGTGAGCAGGGCGATTGCAAAAGGGAGGAGAGTGAGCCTTCTGCTGGACAAACAATGCACAATTTTCCACAATAACAGTGGTACAGAGATAAAAGGACAGCACAACTAAGGCCCTCTTTACACTAGTGCGTTTTCGGTTACACTACTCCGGCGTTTTCGACCCTTGGAAACTGAGACTTTCGGAAACGGTGAAGACCCCGTTTTAGTTTGAAAGCTCTGGGCTCACGTTTCAGTGTAAACAGACCAAAACAAAGACTTTTGAAAACGAAGGTGTGGCTTCGCCGACATTCTCCCCCTGATTGGGTCTTCTGGATCATCGCGTATCCTTCCCTGATTCGTCAAGCCGCTACCATATGACCAGTACGTTACCTTGATAGTACATACAACAACACGGAGATTGAACCGGAAGCTTGCCTGACTTTGTCGTCATTCTTAGCAGCCATTGTGCAGTTAAATTCTGTATTTTATAATATTGCAGCTGCCTACATGCCTACAAGTGACGAACTACGATAACAGCGATCGCCAACAAATCTCATTTCGAGCGGTGTAAGCCCTACACGGAACGCCGGTTTGTGCTAGCAACCAACTTCCTGTATGCACATGCCCAGTGTGCATGAATGGTCATGTGACATGCATTTTCGGTCATGTCGTGTGGACGGAGATCGTTTCTGAAACAGCGGAAACGCCAGTGTGGATCAGTGAGGATCGTTTTCATTTTAAAACAAAAACGCACTAGTGTAAACAGGGCTAAAGCTTTTTGATAGTAAAACACCGCATACAACTGCCACAATAAAATGATAAAAAAATAACAAAACCTAGTAGGCTCGGTTAAAAAAAAAAAAAACGTACTTGTGAAAAACTGCAAATTTCTAAACGCCTGAGCCATTAAGCACTACTGTGACATCACAAATAAATTCAATGCTGAACATGGGCATACCCAAAATAGCTGCAAGTTCTGTTTTTTTTTTTTTTGGCTTCTGGTAAATAAAAAGAATTAAAATGTCATGCTGTCAGTTGGTCACTTGCTATTGTGCACCTAAAGTATACGACCCTAGAGATGCTCGTAATGCACATAAAGCTCATTAAATTTAGCCAAGTCTGCAATGCAATGTTTCTTTCAAACTTAAAGGACTCCTGACCCAAAACCCAAAAGCAATTACAGGCAGCTCTGGTGGGATCTACTTTGCTTCACTGCTACATTTGCTTTATTGACACAGTGTTCCTGATATCAGCTTCACTAAACTACTGTGAGCACTCACAGACTGAGACTGAGGCACAAGACAATATTTATTTTGTGTAAACTCATTATTCTACCTGCGCGCAGACATACAGCCCTGCCGGGCTCAGAGCTGACTGCTTGCTCACAGCTGAAGCGTGGGTAAATACTCAGCCAACCAAGACAGGTTATACGAGGAGAGAAAACACTGCTTGTTTTTTTTTATTATTATTTGTGCTTTCTTAACTTTCTTCCCATTATAAAAGCAAACAGTGGGGGAAAATCCTTTTTTACTTAATTTCTTCAATTAGTTTTTTAAGTTTTAGGTTTTTTAAATGTGAAGCATTGCACTGATACGATGCCTAGAACACTGCACCATATCATTTGGCAATTTTACTTTAAATCTCAGCATTGTATGCAGTTAAGGCTTTGGGTTACTGATCAAAAGGTCGAGGGTTGAAGCCCCAGCACTGCCAAGCTGCTACCATTGGGCCCCTGAGCAAGTCCCTCAACCCTCCTTGATCCAGGGGCACTGCATTATGGATGACCCTGCATCCTGACCCAAAACTCCCAACAAGCTGGGATATACGAGGAAAATAATTTCACTGGGATGTAACGTATACATGACAAATAAAGGCTTCTTCTTCTTCTTCTTCTTCTTCTTCTTCTTCTATTGGGTTTTACAATATCCCTCCTGCTGAAAAAAGGCCCTTAGCCCTCAACTGTATAGTGTATAGTATAGTATAATACACTATAGTGAATAGTATAGTGTATAGTATAGTGTATAGTATAGTACAATACACTATAGTGAATAGTATAGTGCATAGTATAGTGTATAGTATAGTATAACGCAGTATAGTGTGTAGTATAGTATAACACACTATAGTGTATAGTATAGTGTATAGTATAGTGTATAGTATAGTGTACAGTATAGTGTATAGTATAACACACTATAGTGTATAGTATAGTGTATAGTATAATACACTATAGTATATAGTATAGTGTATAGTATAGTATAATACACTATAGTATATAGTATAGTGTATAGTATATAACGCACTATAGTATAACACTATAGTGTATAGTATAGTATAACACACTATAGTGTATAGTATAGTGTATAGTATAGTGTATAGTATAGTGTAGTGTATAGTATAACACACTATAGTACATAGTACAGTGTATAGTATAGTGTATAGTATAGTGTATAGTATAGTGTATAGTATAGTGTACAGTATAGTGTATAGTATAGTGAATAGTATAGTGAATAGTGTAATACACTATAGTACATAGTACAGTGTATAGTATAGTGTATAGTATAGTGTATAGTATAGTACACTATAGTACATAGTATAGTGTATAGTATAGTGTATAGTATAGTGTATAGTATAATACACTATAGTACATAGTATAGTGTATATTATAGTATAATACACTATAGTGTATAGTAAAGTGTATATTATATATTATAGTATAGTGTATATTATAGTATAATACACTATAGTGAATAGTATACTGTATAGTGTAGTATAATATAGTGTATAGTATAGTGTATAGTATAGTATAATACACTGTAGTGATAGTATAGTGTATAGTATAGTGTATTGTATAGTATAATACACTATAGTGAATAGTATACTGTATAGTGTAGTATAATATAGTGTATAATATAGTATAGCATTGTATATTAGAGTATATTATAGTGTAGTATGGTTTCTCTGTAATATGGAAAGCAGTGTTTTATTTCAAGATGAGATGTTGATCACTGCTGAATACAGATATAATACAGATATAATACAGATATAATACGCATAAATGGAGTTTTTCATAAATCAGTTGCATAGCTGACCTGCTGACCGCGATCTCTCCAGAAATATGAAATATAATTACACTAGATAATGAACACAGCGGTGAGTGTACACTGTGCTGAGGTGTATGATTAAACCGTTACACATGCAGACCACTTGTGCTTGATCACACAAAACCTACATAACCTGCTCTATTCTACACGGGTTCAGGGATAATCCAGGGTTTGCCCTGATCTGCATATTGAGCAAAAGGTTATGACCTTTTGATTATTATCTTTTTTAGAGGATAGTCTACTGTGTTGCTCTCCAGAACATGCAAATATTAATCTGATTGCTTGGCTCTGACAGTAGGCCTCATCATCTCCAACCCTGATTCATTATTTTCTCCTGCTCTTGCTTTCTGTGCAAAGTGAAAAATGAAGTCCAGCATTTGTTGTTCTTTTGTTTTTCAGTCTGCAGGAGATGATGCATGGGAGAGCTGGAGAGAGAGAGAGAGAGAGAGAAAGAAAGAGAGAGAGAGAGAGAGAGAGAGAGAAATGGAAACACAGAGGCAAGCACAGACGCAGTACAGATACGTGCAGCGAGGTCGTGTGAAGGTTCATATAGCTGTGTGTCTGCCTCACATTACACTCAACAGCATAACAAATCAGTTTTGATTTAGCTGATAACAGACCTAGAGGTGGAAAGAGCATGATGGAAACCCACCAAACACCCCCCCAATACACACACTATTCACACTGTAATGCTTTGCGAATCAAATTTGACACATCATTTTAAAAATGCCGCCGGCATGTGCTAGATGTGCATTCAATTTTCATTTTAATTAATTCATTTTAAGAGCAAGATTCACGGTAGGATTGAAATCAGTGCGATGAGCATTTTTACGCAATAAGGCTAGATGTAATAAGGTTTCATCTATAGAATAAAGCTAAAATAATTTGATACTGCATATTTCGTGTTAAAAACATGTATCCCGTGACAGAGAAATTAAGTGGTTAAAGTGCTGTGCAAGAAGGAAAATAGTTGAAACGCTGTGGAGAAAATGAGTAAAAATGAGTAAAAAAACAACTGCAAATGGGAGAAAAAAGCAAACCCGAAAAACTGACATAGGCAACCATGATACATACATTTAGCAATTGTCATTATGAAAAACAAGTGTGTCAGGTTTTTACTATATAAGGCTCCCGTTCTTAAACACCCAGAACTGTCTCGCCACAGTCTCTAAATATCACTTCAGATATTACAGCGTGTTTTTACAGCAGATCAGATCATATTTACAAAGCTGTTTCCAGGACAGCCATGAAGCTATCGATATGCTCTGTGTAACGCTGCTTAGTGAAAGGTAACAGACACTGCATTTACACACACCTGTGCACCTCTAGCAAGGTGCTGGAAACAAGTAAAAAGTCCAACATGCTAAATAGTGTAATTCCTGTAGTTATTGCACAGTAAACACTGAGGTATAGCAAAAATATGTCCATCTCTACACTACAGAACACTCCTATTTTCCGTATATTCCAGTGGTAAGAGTTTATTATCGACTCATAGAAATTCTGGATTCTGACTGGCCAGAAGGTGCTGATTCATTTTCTAGAACAGCGGCTTTGACAGTAGCAGTAGCGCAGCTGCAAATCACAGGTTTATATTAATGCGCTCGTTCTAATACGTTATCGTTTCTATAGTAACAGCTCGTTCACGGGGACGGCGGGCGATCCGCGTAAACAGAACACAAAAAACGTGTGTGGTTCATGAAATTTTTCCACTGATGTCACATTTGTGAAAGGAGCCTCCAGTGTCAGCGCTTTGTAACAGTAAATATTCCGATGTAGGAAAGTCTTCGGTATGGAGTAGTTCATGCTTTGGGACTGCTTTACAGCTGCTATAATGTAAGTGATAACGGGTGAGAACTTGTCTTGCAGATGTTTTGCAACATTAACTGAGGCTATAAACAGATAAAAAGTATTTTGTGTCGTGCTTTCATGGCAGGCTCTGTCATAGAAGCGAGATAAAACGTTTCAGGACATGCAGTTATTGGAAAATAATCACCTCTGGGGTGGTAATAGTAACTCTTCACAGCTTCATCACACCAGCCTGTTTCTTGCTGTGTCCTTGTGGGTTTCCTCTGGCTTCTCCGGTTTCCTCCTCCCTCCCACAAGCATGCGGGAAGGTGGAGTGGCCTTACTAAATTGTCCCTAGGTGTGAATCAGTTTGTGAAAGTGTGTGTGTGTGTGTGTGTGTGTGTGTGCGCGCGCATGGTGCCCTGTGATAGATTGATTACAGGTGACTCCGTATATCCATCTTACACCCCAAATGAGCTTCTCTGCTTCCTGATCGCATGTGGTTAAAGATCTAGATAATGAATAGGAGACATTTAAAACGTTTTAATTAGGTAGACAGTAGAGAATACTTCCAGATACACACACACACACACACACACACAGAGTTCAAAGATCAATTATCATCTACATGCACTCGAGTGTGGGGAATCGAGTGATAAATGTCGATTACAGTAGACTGGAGGAATAATAATGATGGAGGACGTGATCGATAGCTGGCACACTTCAGAGTGTACACTTCTTTCCTGTTGGCTAACACAGGTTCTGTATTTAATGGATTCGTATACGGTACATTCCACAAAGATATCTATGCTTATTATTGTAATAATGAGCTATATACAGTTGAGGTCATAAGTTTACATACGGCTTGCAAGAATCTACAAAAGGTTAACAGTTTAAAATAAATAAGGGGGATCATAAAAATTGCCCTTTGTTTTTTTTTTATTTTATTATTATTTAATCCTGCCCCGAATAAGCTATTTCACATACCAGATGTTTACATATAGTCCATAATAACTGAACTTACACAAACGAACCAGTTCAATAGTTTACACACGCTTGATTATTAATACTGTGTGTCATTACCTGGATGATCAGTCACTGTGTTTATGTTTTGTTACGAGTCCCTTGTTTGTCCTGAACAGTTAAACTGCCCACGGTTCTTCAGAAAAATCCTCCATGTCCTGTACGTTCTTTACTTTCCCAGCATCTTCTGCATATTTGAGTTCTTTCAGCGGCTATATGATGTTGAGATCCATCTTTTCACACTGAGGACT
>JAFFST010044730.1:3567-19038 GCA_022414735.1 Noturus placidus | reverse complement strand
GAGAGAGAGAGAGAGGGAGAGAGAGAGAGACAGAGTGGGTGAGAGAGAGAGGGAGAGAGAGACAGAGAGAGAGAGGGAGAGAGAGACAGAGGGGGAGAGAGAGAGAGCAAGGGAGAGAGGGAGAGCAAGACAGAGAGAGACTGAGGGGGAAAGAGAGAGAGAGAGAGAGAGTGAGAGAGAGGGAGAGAGAGAGAGAGGGAGAGAGAGACAGGAGAGAGAGACACAGAGAGAGACAGAGAGAGACAGAGAGAGAGAGACAGAGAGAGACAGAGAGAGAGAGAGAGAGAGTGAGAGAGAGGGAGAGTGAGAGAGAGGGAGAGAGAGACAGAGAGAGAGAGGGAGAGAGAGAGACAGAGTGGGTGAGAGAGAGAGAGAGGGAGAGAGAGACAGAGAGAGAGAGGGAGAGAGAGACAGAGGGGGAGAGAGAGAGAGCGAGGGAGAGAGGGAGAGAGAGACAGAAAGAGAGAGAGGGGGAGAGAGGGGGAGAGAGAGAGGGTCAGAGAGAGAGAGAGAGAGAGAGAGAGAGGGAGAAAGACAGACAGAGACAGACAGAGAGAGAGTCAGAATGAGATGGTGGCCCTGGTCACTGAACAGTGTTCATTACTGTAATTTGGTCCTGAGTCTGTTCTTGATAAAGCTGTGGAATGACCCGGAGTTGATAAACCTGCTAACCTGCTATGGGTGAGAATGCCAGTGAAAGTAGTCATGTTAAAGCACATAAAGTGTCTCTGTGGTAAAATGGAGCTATTTCAGATGAGTCATGTATAGAGTGGCTTTGAGACATACACTCGCTGGCCACTTTATTAGGAACATGTGTTTATGCAATTTCAGCACGGCAGTGGTGTCTCAGTGGTTAAGGCTCTCTCCGGGTTACTGGTCAGAAATTCAGTGGTTCAAGTACAATCATCAACAAGCTGCTATTGGGCCCTTGAGCAAGGTTCTGAATTCTCTCTGCTCCAGGGACACTGCATCAGGACTGACCCTGCAATCTGACCCCTGCTAAGATGCTGGGATATGCAAAGGAAGGAATTTTACAGTACTATAATGTATATGTGACAAATAAAGGCGTCTTCTAGTCCACCGGTTGATGTTTTTCTGATCTGTAACTGTCCAGTGTTGGTGAGTCAGTGCCCAGTGTAGCCTCAGATTCCTGTTCTTCACTGACAGAACTAGAACCTGGTCTGGCCTTCTCTTACCTGCTTCTCTTCTGTTTTCACCACAACACCACAGTGGTAAAGAGTTGACATTTGAGCTACTGTGTCCTTCCTCTCAGCTGAACCCCTTCTCATCAATAAGGCATTTCCACCAGCAAAACTACTGCTCATTGGATGCTTTTGTTTTTCACACCATTCTGTGTAAATAGAAAGCTCGAGAAGAAGGCTTTACTTTAAACTGTAACCCCATTGTAACTGCTACCAATGACCTTATAGCATTTCCACATCCATAAAAACCCTGGTGATGATGTATGGTACTAAAGGACCGACCTAATAAGTATTTAGTTTTTTTTTTTTTCAGGGAGCACTGGACGCGAAAACAGCTCTACACATGTACAGACAGCAACACAACTAACCACAAGCTTTTTCTCAAACAAATGCATCATCTGTCCATTTCAGAAAAAGACACACGCAGTGGTTTGAATATTTTCCGACCGCAAAGCTGATGCTCAGCTATTTTCAATTCACCTCTAAAACAACCTCCCATCACCTCTTGCAGCTCTGAAACCACACGCACACACTTCATTTTCCATCGCGAGTCTTAGATCATAGCCAGTGGTTTACTGAGGGCCAAACAACCAGAGTTAAAAATACTAAATGGACATGATTTGTATCATTACAATGTAAAGGCTAAGATCCTAATAATAAATATAGTGGCATACAGAGCTACTACTTATCACAGATTAAAAGTAAATCGAACCACCCTGAACAACAGACCCCCTGATTATCATAGCTGTATTCTCTAGACTTGACTTTTGGGTTTTTTTTCTCACCCCCTTGCTAAAGTACAGCTATGGCACGATGAAATGTTTCCATCTACACTATTGATTATAAAACAAATAAGACGTGACGTTTCTGCATAAAAATAGTTTTCACCAGCTTCATTGTCGATAAGCATGCATTTAGATACAATGCTAAGTCTTAACGTGAGGCGCGGACAAATCATAAATCCATTAGTGAACCCATCGGGTCAGTAAAAACTTCAGTGTGCTGTTCAGTTAAACAAATTGACCATAAATATAACTGATTTGGGTAAAATGTGGTAACTAATGTACTGTAATAGAGTATAGTGAGCTAGTTAAATCCATGAACACAGAAAAGGTTTAGGATCATTATCCTATTGAAAGGTCCACTTTTGGACAGATGGTCTCACATTATCCACAAGGAATAGTTGAATCAGTGAATGATTTTTATAGATGATTTTCCGTACAGTGGAGTGATTGTATTTCAAATAATTTGGAGATCTTTTTAAATCCCTTGCCAGACTCATAGACATCCACGACCTTTTTTTTCTGAAGGCCTTACAGAACTCTTTAGATCTTGGCATGAAGACACCACACAGTTCAATAACAAAGAGAACACCAGACACTAGATATGAGAGGGGAATAAATAGACGGGTTCCTCCTGCACTCCCTCAGCAGGTTCTAACCACTGGGACCCGATCTCCACCCAAGGTGTGATAAATGTAGTGGTGTACTTACTTTTTCCGTGTGACTGATCTGTTTTGTGTTCATTTAAATTGTTAAAATGACTTAAAAATGTCAGTTTTATATGTTATTTGATAGTGTAACACCTGTATTAATAAGCACTGTTTCAAAGAGGATCAAATGTTTGCTTGTCCAAATGTGCCAAAAAATCCAACAATTTCCGTGGGGTGCACTTATTTTTGCACATGACTGTATACTATAGCAGTCACACAACCAGCATTGTAAAATTATATTTATTAACTGGGACAAACTACATGAATCACCCAAAAGATTAATTTTCAGCTGTAATCCCTAAAATATCACTTCCCCCTCATAGTCCCCTTTCTATCGCTGTTCATAAATACAAATCTCTGCCGCAGCTTTCTTCAGAGAAATGTAGACTTGTTACAGCGTGAACTAAATGAATTCTCCGATTAATAACATCAAAGTCTTGGTGCTACAGGTAATGAACAATATTGGGATTGTGACCAATTTATAGGTTAAAAAACATGTTGTTGCTAATATATTGACCACACCCCCTACACACATATAAATCATCATTTGCCTGGCAGGCAGTTTCCTCTCTCTCTCTCTCTCTCTCTCTCGTCTCATACACAACTGAAATGGTTCACCTTACGACTTTGCCTTTGTTTCTCTGCACCGTTGGTAAGTGTTGATCCTATTTAATTGGTTTAAATAAATAAGTATTGTAGAGACCTCTAAGATCTGCATAATGTCTGGATATACACCACTGATGCTGGCACAATAAAACCTCACAGCATACGTTATTAATGGCATTACTGTCTGTTAACGTCCTTTGTAAGCTAAAATAAATATAAAAATGGTGTAATGATTTTTGTCCAGCGAAATATTTCACGCAGTGAACAGTGTTAATATTTAAACAGTGTTCATTACAGTCCTATTTAAATTAAATGTAGATCAGAAAAACATTCATTTAGAAATCTTATTTAGAAAAATATGTTCTAAATGAGACATGTGTTTTATGTGCTGCAGGTTTTATCTCAGAGACTCTGTGCTCTTTATCTTTGAGAGTAAAAGATGGAGATAACGTCACTGTTTGGTGTGAACATGGTCTGACTGCTGCAGATAAAATCTTCTGGTTTAAACACACGAATGATTCAGTTCCACTACTTCTCGGGTGTAAACGTTATTTAGTATCATCTCCATCAGAAACGTGTTACTTCTTTAGTGAAACTGAGAGAATAGTGATGTCTGTTGATGGTAAGAACTCGTCTCTCACAATCAGTGCAGTAACCGTCTCTGATACAGGACTGTATTACTGCAGCTCCATGAATCTGGACCAAATGAACTTTAGAAACTCGACCTCTTTACTAGTGAAAGGTAAATTCATATAAAGTGAATAATTGCAGTAATTTGATTGAGATGACTCGGGTTCTAAAATAAATATTTCCTTTTTTCAGGACGTAATAAAAAACTTTCTAAGGACGCGGAAAGAGCAAATGGTTTGTCATTTCAATGGTTTGCCTTTCTATATAAAATAATGTTGACATGATTGTAGATGTTCAGCTCCATTGATCATTTTTAAATATTATTTTCAGTCTGTTCTGATGTGTTCTTCGTTCTGTCCATCATACTTGCTCCATTGAGCGTGATTCTTCTCGGTGTCTTGATTTTCAATATGCTGAAGCACAGAAAAACGCACAGAGGTAAAGTTAAACTGTCAGATCTTCAGTTTAGTAATATTCCTGTTTTCTATCTGTAACAAAAACAATCTAATATATAATGATAAAAAATGAGTAAAACTGTGAGGGTTATACATTTCTCATATGTTTTCTCTTTAGGTGATAATACTGATAGACAAGACGATGAGGTAAATCTGAGGACACAAATTAAAAATATATAATAAGAAGAAATGAAAGGCTTTCAGCTGTATTGTGTTGTGGCTTTGCATTAGGTGTTGGACTGATTAAAGCAACTGCCTTTTTTCCTCATCTGTAGTAAGGGTGATAATATTGGAGGGAACTGTATATATAGGAATGCTTTGAATACTCCTTGTAGCGTATGTTGACAGATCAGTTAGCTTCTTTGCAGCAGTGAAACAGGAAAGAAATCGGACATATCTTCTGTTTCATTGCAGGAACAAGAGTCTGATTCAGTGAATTACGCTGCTCTACAGTTCTCTAATAAGAAAACCAAGAGGCCAGGGAGACGCAGTCAAATGGAGGATCCCCACGTTATATATTCTGGCATCAGACAATGATTTAGCAATACCAAGGTAACATGAAAGGGCGTAACCGTGGTATGGACATTGGAGGGGTCCAACAAACTCCGCGGAAGGATCTGCAAGTGAATATAACGTTAATGGTCAAAAACCAGAACTGACGTTAGCCTAGCCTACTTCCTGGCTGTGTAAATATCAACAGGTAATTGATGTTCTTAAGAACAAGCCAAGTCATGGTATGATGCCTTCTATACTAAGATAAGGTCATCTACAATTTAGGGATCTAGTTACTTACTGTCTGAAAAAAAGCTTGTTTGTCTTGACGCTTGTCTGCTGTCTCCATTTCTTACAGACTGAGCTTCTAAAATATATCAACTTGTGTTGAGTATGGGCAATGGGGGGGGGGCACACCTATTTTCCTTAACAAACGGAAATATATTAAAAAGGAATAGACATAAATAAATAGACTAGATGAAGAAAAGACAGCTCTGTTGGCAGGGTACATTAAAGGGGGACATATAGAAATATTTTGTACTGTATATTGGGGGGGACAGATGGGTATTTCCTCAACATTGAGGGACACGACACCTCCAAAGAATGCGTGGTTACGCCCAATGGTAACATGCATACATAATGAAGCATGTAATCTATTGTTTATTAATGGTAAACGATGTTCAGGTGATGGAGGAAATGGGATTTGTTTAATGCTTTCATCGTAACAGAAAATACATTTATGATTATTTATTTATGAATTTCTGAATAATGACATTATGGTAACTATGTACTGTAGATCTGTGGTAGAACTGATCGATCTCAATTATATCAAGCTCATGTTTGCAGTGACTTTCTTTTAATGCCTGTCAACTTGGTATTCCATGTAATAAAATTCACCTTCAGTAAGAAGTGTTCTTTTTTGCCTTTGGGAAATAGAAGAGCACTTTATTAATGATAAAGATGACAGTAACTCCATCATACAGAAAACTCTGGGCTCAGATATTACCCTGAGTATTACTTTGACTTACCTGTTACGTATTCAAATTCAACTCTGAAATAACTTTTAAAGTAGTAAATCCTTCCTTAGTCTAGCTACTGAATTTAAACTTCCTCTAAAAAGCTCATTGAGTCACAGGGGGCAACAGTTTTTTTTACATGGTGCAATACATGGCATTGCTGTTCATTAGTGACATCCAGAAAATGTTACACACTAGAAACACATAATGGGATCTGGAGGCTGAAATTGGCTTATTTTCCGGTTTCTTACTTGAATTTTCCGGTCCAGTAATGACATTCTTGTATTTGTAGACAGTTTCTTGAAACTCGCTAATATCCCTTACACACGGCTGTAAACAGAGGAAAAACTATTTCTTTCTTATGCCATTATCTCGATCTCAACTATTTGACTTTTATATTTTGGACAAAATGTAATACACTCTCAGAATACTTAATAAATAAATATGAAAAATATGAGGATTTATCACTAGGATTTTTTAAATGTAGCATGTGAGACTGCAGGGGGTCGGCTAATAGCACTGTCTCCTCAATCTCAAAACCTCTCAAAAATATACGACTGAAAAAGGGTATCTTCTAGTTAATTTTATTTAATTGTTGCTGTAAAGTTTATTTTTTTTATAAAATAAAAAAGTGTAAATGACTAAAGTGTGCAGTATTTTCTTTATACTCTACATACACCTGCTACTATATAAGTCTTGTATTTCTCAGTCATATCTTTATTCATGATTTCAGTGTCGAGTGCAGTACAGACTAATGCATGTAAAATATCTCCTTTTTAATGTTTATCAATTATCTTACTTGCTCACGCTTTAAACCTCACAATGAATATAATTATTTTCCCTAATCATATTTCCTTTCATGACTGTATTTTAAAATTCTTTAATAGTTATAAGGTTAGGAGGCAGCAAACAAAGCTGAGAATGTGCTATAACCTTTATTTTAGATTTAGTATTTTACGATGGAAACACACCCGGTACTTTCTGCATGCTGATAGTTTAATACACTGTGTCTCAGTACTGAGTGCCAGACTCTTGAAATGTCTTGACAACCCAGAGAAAGGTCCATAGTGTCATGGATATGTGAGAACTGGCTTGGGACTACGATTCCCAGCAGTCACTGCACCCAACTGCATCACTTTTACATGACCATCTGCACCTGATTCAGGTTTGAAGGGAGTGAGCACACTATATACGTCACAGTTTGTACTGCACTCTTTGGCTTGTGTTTGTCTTATGTTATGGTTTTCTGTGTTGAGTCTTTTTTAGTAATCTTAGTTCATAGCTTATGTTTGGTGTTTTATTTATTAATATGTTCTGAACTTGCATCCAACTCGCCTCCCCTGTCGTGACACATAGAATATATTTAGAATGTCACCCATGCAAATTTTACAAGGCCAAGTTCTTACTGTGCCAATGAAATGTTTATAGAATTGTTTAAAATGCAATTCTATATTTTTGTAAGTCAGATGATATCTAACTGCAGAATGGCACTGATCGATTAAATGAGCCCATGTGTAAAGCTCTTTTACAGCATCAGACACAGCACTAGACAGAGCTAGTGCAAACAGTGGAGAGCCCATGTGTCTCTTGGTGTGTAGGATTGTGGATTGTGGACACTCGTCTCCTACTTTCTGGCAAGCTTTCTATCTTCAATCTAATGAAACAGAGTAAGCAAGTAGATTTTCATTGAAATACCTTGGAGGATGATCATTTAAGACAATAAAAAACAGTTTTATGATATATAATTTTTAAAAATCATAATTTTAAAGCTGCAGCACTGAAGTTTTGCCTCTCTATCGCCATCTCTGTTTGAAATATATAACTGCAAGTAACATGGAGTTTATTTTTAATTTTCATCCATCCATCCATCTTCAACTGCTTACTCCTTTTCAGGGTCACGGGGGAACCTGGAGCCTATCCCAGGGTGCATTGGACACAAGGCGGGGTACACCCTGGACAGGCTGTCAGTTTATTTAAACGTGGGCTGTGCTTCGCCTCTTCTCCTTTGCGTGGATGAATCTGATGGTTTGAGGTACACTTCTCAGAATTGCCAATTCCGTATATAATAAAATACTTTGAGCTTCTTTTTTTCTGAAGTCACTTGAAAAAAATCACAGGTCTTGCTTTAAAAAATATGGTTTCTTATAAGGAAAATCTAATAAGCTCACAGCCTCACAATAATATCAAGTTTATAACAACAATACAAGCATACCAAACTCATATATATACTAACAGTAGCAATGGTTCTAATGTGATCTCTTTTTCCAGCTGTCCAATCATGTTCTTCTGGCAGGTGATCAGAGATGAGAGGGTAGTGCCTGTCCTCCCTATAAGCTTTATTGCCGTTTGAGGATTTTTATATTAAATCAATTCTGTTTTTGCTTTCAAACTGCGAGTGGTTTCAGTTTAATATGTTACAGGATCATTTACTGAGTCTGTTTACATTGAGGCCATAACAGGATATAATAGTATTGGGCTTGTTTTTGAAGCTGCAGTTGCTTATTTGGACGATCAGCTGTCCGTCCTGTCCGTCCTGTCTCCCTGTAGCACCGTCTCAGGCGTCTTACAATACATTCATTACAGTTTACTGCTCTGGACACATCGGCAGTCCTCATGTCTCCCTGCAGCAGGTCTGTGGCATGTTCACGCAGGTCAGCAGGAACCCCAGGTATCTTTCTTCTGGTGTTTTTCACAGTCAGTAGAAAGGTCTCTTTAGTGTCCTAAGTAATTGTAACTGTGACCTTAATCACCTTCCACCTGTAAATTGTGTGTCTTAAAGACTGTCCCATAGGTGCATGTGCAAGAATTGTTTATGGTTCATTGAACATAAACATTGTTTAAACCCTTTCCAATAAAGATCTGTAAATCTTATTTGGATTTTACACAATGATCTTTAAACTACATTCTCCTGAAAAAGGGACGTTTCTTTATTTTGCTGTTATGAGTGGACCTCATAACAAAGATGTAAACATGCAGTCAAAATGTCACCGAGGCCCTCTAGTGGCTGGCTGCAGTACAACAATTTAACCCAGCTGATTATTATGATCATGAATAGTGACTGAGCAAAACTTTCATTTTAAGTCTCCGCTAATTCTTTTCGGGAATAGAGTTGTCATTTTTCAATTTAACTTAATATGTCCCTCAAATCTTTTCTTTATGATGGGTGTGTTTTTTTTTTTTAGGAGTAATTTGGTGATTAATAAAATACCATGATGGTGGAGCCTCATGAGCACGTTTCCAACACATAGCCGAAGATCTTGACAGTTCTGTATCAAAGCCCATTGTTCTGCTGTAACATGAAAGGAAAATCCTGAATCTCAGACTACATGGAGCATGTAAGTCACACCTCTCCCTGAAAGTCTGTTCTCTTCATATGATATAAAACCTGGGTTCAAGATGAAGCCGCACATCCCAGTCCTGTGATGGGTACAATAACACACAACCTGTCATTTTCAACACAAAATCTCACACACACCACAAAAAAAAAAAAAAAAAAAAAAAACAGACATGTTCCCCATCAGTTGACTGTCTTTACTTTCACAACATGTGAACAACACTAACATGACAACATCTGCATTTACACAAGACAACAGAGAACTAAAGAACATACTGTGGAACAGAAAAGAAGAGAAAGTGTGTGTGGAGAGTGTGTTTTTGTGTGTGTGTGTGTGGGGGGGGGGGTAATAGGGGGGGCTGTCCTGCCTCAGTCAACACGTTCCATTCTAACCACTCTCCTGCTATTATTTACCCGGACCAAGACGCTAAATAGTGAGCGGTTGTTGTGCCTGCATTCAGGCCTCAATACATTCCATTTAGGATCCAAATACTTCACAAAAAAAAATTAAAACAGTAAATGCATTCATTAGACAAGTGGTTTCCAAACTTTTCCAGGGCAAGGCCCCCAAATGGCGTTAACATGTCCGAGGCCCCCCTTTTGCAAGATGTCTTTAAAACACATAAAAAAATACAGACTTCTGAATATATCCCCCTTTTTCATTATTAATAATTACATTTTACATCTTTACATTACATTACATTAGGAATTGATTGTGTGTGTGTGTGTGTGTGTGTGTGTGTGTGTGTGTGTCTGAGAGTGAGAATTTAATTTTCACACCAAATTGTTGAGACCCCCCGGGCGCCCCCTGGCGGCCCCCACTTTGAAAACCACTGCATTAGACCAAAACACAGCAGTGCAGTATTACCAACTACAAACAAGCAGATAACTTAAAAATCCATTGACAGCTCCAACCTGTTATGTTCTCCGATCTAAACAATCAGACAGACTGATTAAGAGAAATGAGCACCTGAATGAACTCATCAAACACGTCCAAAAGGGGGAAAGTTTTTGAAATGAGAACAGTGCATTACTGAACCAGGTTATACGATACACAACAAGCCCCATTTAGGTTATTTAAAGCCTCATCATCCTTGCCTTTTCTTTGGCAAATCTGGAGACTTCCTTGTCCTTCTCAACGTCAATTTCCTGTTCGATACAGAGCAGTGATCTGATTTAGCCTCAGTAATCGATCGTTTGATGGCAAACAAACACGGCTGCATCCAAATCCAACGTACTTATCTGCTATATAGTAGGCGAAATACATGAATCACGGCTACTATATAGACGGTCAGTATGCGGTTTGAGACGCAGCTTCAAGCAGTCGTCTATTAGCACGTAATCAAAATGAAACACCTGAAACTGTATACGGTACCATAATGAAGAAGAACATCGGACGGCGTGGCGTGGGGACGTAATGATATAACATGTAAAACAGGAAAATGAAAGGAATATTCTAAAAGCAACTCATAAACACATTAATCAGAATAATGTCTTATTCGGAAGAAGGTCAATAATTAGATTAATGCTGTCCGTGTAAACATCGTGGTTGAAACCCGGAACCAAAACAAGAATAACGAAGTTACTAGGTGTTATATACGTGAAGTTATTAAGTTATATACGTGACAAAAAGACAAAAACGTGCACATAGACTCAGTGTCAAGATGATACCTCCATAATAAAGCTCCTCGACAGACCTTAGTACACTGTAAGGTCATCTAGGTCTCTATAAAGTTCTTTCCAGAACAGCGATATCATTTTGTCTCTGTAGTCCATCAACACATTGAAACTATTTAAAGAACTGGATAAAATTGCCTTCATTACAAAGCTTGGAGTATGAGATAATACAAAACTTTTTGATGCCATATGCATTTATGGAAGTTGCATATTTGAAGCAATATAGAAATACATCAGATGTGTTATTATGAAACATAATGGCTATTACATAAGAACTGAAGCTTCCGGTTCAGTCCACAGGCTATGCAGACATGCATGCTTACTTTACTTTCTCTTTCAGCTTTCAGACTAAACCTGTACGGTTCAGTTCTGCTCAGAAAATGATGACGCGACCTGAATCCTGAATTCTCATTGGTCCAAAATGTAACTTTCATATCGACTCATCTCCGCGGAGCGCGCGAGCTCCCCGTCTTCCGGAAAAGATTTCCGAGAATGTTTGAAATAAATCTTTTTTGTTCTCCGTAAACCTTTGTTTATTCCGGAGTGTGAGATGGAGCGCGGCACAGCTGTAATGTGCACTCTGCTTTTTCTCACATCTGCTCCTCATCTGACATCAGCAGGTGAGTGTAAAAACATCGACCGCACACTAATGATCAAGCTGCGTTACAGAACTGTGTGTCAACGTTTACATTCGATTGTGTCGATGTGAATAAATCCTCTCAGTGTAGTCCCGTGAAGTTCGAGATTACTTTCAAAATACAAAATAATAATTCCATGGAGTGTTCATCATGCTACTGCAAGTGTCTACGCGTCTTCAGTGATTCATCCAAACACAGATGTTTTCATCCAAACATTGTTTTAATGACTTTATATTATTAATAGAATTGTTAGAAGGTAACCTTTTATATAGCTTTATAATTATGGTAAACATGGTACACTCTAAAACTGGCAGCTTTCAAAACACCCCAGATTATTTGTTTTTAAACAAACGCCTGGGTTACTGTCGGTCAAAACACGTGTTGGGTTCATCTGACCCAGCAAGGTTATTATTATTATTATTATTATTATTATTATTATTATAAACATTATTATTATAATTATCGTTATTATTATTATCATTAGCATTATTATTATTATTATTATTATTACTAATATTATCATTATTATTATTATTATTATAAACATTATTATAATTATCATTATTATTATTGATATTATTAATAACATAATATCATAATTGTTATTATTATTATTATTATTATTATTACTATTATTATAATTATTATTATCAACATTATTATTATAATTATCATTATTATTGTTATTATTAATAACATTATTATTATCATTATCATTATTATTATTTTTATCATTATCATTATTATTATTATCATTTACATTATTATTATTACTATTATTATTATCATTATCATTATTATTATTATCAACATTATTATTATAATTATTATCATTATTATTATTTATTTATTTATTTATTTTTATTTTTTTATTATTATTATTATTATTATTAATAACAATACCAACAATAATAAATATGCTATGTTTATTGCTGATAATATTTTATTATTTGCGCTGGCAACCATTACACATTTTGTAATGACACAGCGAACTCGCGGGCACCATGCTGGCGTGGACTACATATCCCAGCCAACGCCATGCCCAAGTTCACCGGAATACTGAGTGCTAACACCTGTGCGCCACCCAAGGTTATATAAGACGTTATTAACAATAGCACAGCGCGAAGTAACGCTCGAGTTCTCTTGTGTACACTCGGTTGCCACGCACTTAAAGCACTATAAAGATTTACTCGGTTTTCGGATTTTAGCTTTGTTTTAACGACTACGCTTCTTGGATTACCCATAAGGATTACGCTGTTGACGTGTGTCACTGTGTCATGGTGTGCTTCATGCTTCGAACTTCCCTCATCCCTCCGTCAGCTCTCAGCATACGCTTGCCGCCGAACAGGTATTGTGACAGATTACTTCACCAATCATGGAGGCAGGGGGCGGCACGGATGAGGCACACACCATCCAGGAGCTTTGGCAGATTATCAACGCGCAACGTGTGCAAATCGAATGCCTCACGGAGCAAGTACAGCATTTTCGCATTGCTGAGGGGCAACCCGGAGCACCCGAGCACCCATCGACGGGTCACCGATAGGAGGTGGGGTCATCTCGCATCATACAGCCCCGATCACCATGCAAGCCAGTGCCCTCCATCAGGAAACCATTATCCTGTATATCACCGTATCTACTCATCACCCCATCATCCTGGGCCTACCATGGCTCGAACATCATGACCCTCAGATCTCATGGCGACCAAACAGGTGACCCAGTGGTCCCTTTTCTGCCTTCGTCATTGTCTAAGGGGTCCCACAGTCCCCATAGCCACCACCTCAGTGGAAAGCCCCCTGTCTACTGTTGCTGTTGCAGTGCCATCTGCGTATCATGACCTCAAGGAGGTATTCAGCAAGGAACGCGCTAGCGAGCTACCTCCCCACAGGGCCTACGATTGTACCATCGGCCTCCTCCCCGGTGCCAGCCCTCCACGAGGCCGAATGTACCCGCTTTCCCAGGTGGAGGAGTGGGCCATGAACGCCTACATCCAAGAGGCACTCCAACAGGGGTACATCCATCAGTCCACGTCACCCGTGTCTGCTGGATTCTTCTTCGTGGAGAAGAAGGGGGGAGGTCTGAGGCCATGCATCGACTATCGGGGTCTCAATCAGGTGACCGTCAAATACCGATACCCCTTACCACTAGTGCCCGCAGCCCTGGAACAGCTGAGGTCCATGTCCTTCTTCACAAAGCTGGACTTATGCAGTGCGACGAGTGGAAAACGGCCTTTAGTGCCACTTCCGGGCATTATGAGTATTTGGTCATGCCGTATGGGCTTGCTAACGCTCCCTCAATGTTCCAGAGTCTGATCAACGACATCCTGAGGGACCTACTGGGGCACTGCATCGTTGCGTACATTGATGACATCTTGATATACTCTACATCACTAAAGGAGCATATCTAGCAGGTCCGTCAGGTACTGTCCCGGCTGATGGAACACAAGCTATATGTGAAGGCCGAGAAGTGCAAATTCCATCGACGCACCATCACGTTTTTGGGGTATGTGATCAGTCCGAAGAAGGTTGCCATGGACCAAAGCAAGATGAGAGCAGTGGTGGAGTGGCCCACGCCCCGGATGGTAAAGGAGCTGAAGCGCTTCCTGGGCTTCGCAAACTTTTATCGGTGGTTCATCTGAGACTTTACTAAAGTCGCACAGCCCCTGACATCTCTCCTTAGGGGGAAACCGCGGCAACTCGCTTGGTCTGACCGTGCCCAAGGAGCCCTGGACGAACATGAAGCGGAGGTTCACCAACGCCCCTATCCTCCGACACCAGATCGTTCATCGTGGAGGTCGATGCATCAGAGACGGGAGTGGAGGCCATCCTGTCTCAGAGGTTTGGGGACAAACCCAAGCTGCACCCCGTGGCCTTCTTCTCGAGGAAACTGTCCTCGGCAGAACGCAAATATGACGTGGGGAACCAGGAACTCCTGCCCATCAAATTGCCTCTCGATGAGTGGAGACATTGACTAGAAGGCACCAACCACCTGAGGACGGCCACACGGCTCACAGCCCACCAAGCCCGCTGGTCGTTGTTCTTCTCCCGGTTCCAATTCCCCTTGTCCTACAGACCAGGGACTAAGAACACTAAGACCGATGCCCTGTTCCGTATACAATCTCCCGAGGGACTGAAGGATAGGGAGAAGTACATAGTCAACCCCTCCTACGTGTTGGGCGCCATTGAGTGGTCCCTAAACAGGGCCCTTACCCGCCTCCCAAGATCGAGCATCCCAGATGGCTGTCCCCCAGGGAACCTATTCATGCCCGAGCGCCATCGCGTGGAGCTTGTCACTTTGGGCTCACACGATGTGAGCGATAGGACACCCTGGGGCCCACCGCACATACCATCTGCTGGCTGGGAAATATTGGTGGCCCCACATGCCCAGAGAGGTACAGCGTATTGTGTCCTTCTGCGCCACCAGTCTGGAGGATTCGAGTCTCTTGCTCCCGTGGACGGAATACGCGCAGATCTCGTTGTGCCACTCCGCAACACAGCTAACCCCGTTCCAGTGCATCTTGGGCTACCAACCGCCACTAATCCCCTGGAACGCAGCCACCACTGCTGCCCTGGCGGTGTATGAGTGTTTTCGCCTTAACAAGCAAGTCTGGGAGCGTGCAAACCAACAGCTGGTATGGACCTCGCGCATCACCAAGCGAAAAGCGGACAGGAATCGCGGAGCCCACCCCGATTATCGGCCAGGGGACAGGGTGTAGCTTTCCACGAAGAACCTCAGGGCACCAGTCGCGGGCAACAAATTGGGACCCAGGAATGAATCCTTCATAATAAACAATCTGTACCTTAACACAACAAAGACCAAGGAGCTTGTATTAGACTACAGGAGAAAGAAAACGGACATTCCACCACTAATCATCAATGGGGACTGTGTGGAGAGGGTGGCAGACTTCCGATTTCTGGGAGTCCATATTGGGG
>JAFFST010044729.1:4210-19115 GCA_022414735.1 Noturus placidus | reverse complement strand
CACATAATATATATGTGTGTATAAATGTAAATGTATATGTATTTATATATATGTGTGTGTGTGTGTGTGTGTGTGATAAATGTAAATTGCTTGACCCTAGAGGCAGCTATTGTATTTCGCATGAGTCTTTTGTCATCACAAGAACATTATCACTCAGGTCAGTCTAAAACGTTGCAAAATATAACTATTTATTATTAAAACCTTACTAAGTTCAAATGATAGTAAATCTCAAATAACCAAACACCCAAAATACACCTAATTGTGTCTAATTTATTTCATTGATGAACCACATCAGTGTGGACCTCATAAAATGTCTTGTTGTGGTATTTTTAGACCAAGGCCGTGTCCTAAATCGCAAACTGGCTCCTAGATAGTAAGGTTTATTAAAATCAAATGTATTAATAATAGGATATACAGTGCTGTAGTACAGGCTTGGGTGTGATCTCGTTCTGTTGCCGGGCGTCACCCGTCTCTTTAAAGAGCTGTCACACTGGCGAGCAGGGCACATCATTATACTAGCACTCTACATCAATACATTATAGGCAAAATAGAATAGAAATATCTAGAGTTAGGGTTTTTTTTTTCATTGGAAGTCTATACATGCCTGCTGAAGTGAACACAATAGCCTATTTTACTCTGAATGTGGATATTTCAGTGGAAGCTGTTGCTCTTGCTGTGGTTCAGTGAATAGGGAAGGGTGGGGCGAGCGAATCGTGGACAAAGAAAAAGGACTTCTCAGCCTAGAAACCTCATCACAGCGCATAGATGAACACTTTTAGTGTTCATTTGTGTCTAGTTGGACTTGGTTGAGCTAGATAAGAGTGCATACATACATCCTTTACATTTTGCTGTGGAGCAACGATCCGGAGTAGACGGAGTAAAATCTCTGCCACGATAGACAAGCAATTTATCGGTTGCTACATTTGTTCTTATGGACGTATGTCAAGAGATGTTTGATCTAAACCCACCCATGATAGGAACATTTGTATGCGATCGGATATGGCTTTGATCATATTTTTGTCCATATATTCTGTTAACAGACATTTTTCAGTTTTATCACCAGTTTTATCATCATGGATGAAAATTCCTTGATTCTTTAAAAAAAAAAAAAAATAATTTTTTTAAAGGTCCAGTCACATTTATGTCAGATATTCAATAGGCACGGCCAACCCGATTCCTTTAAGATAATGCCTTCAGTGTATTCCTTGTTTTAGTGGGCGTGGATGTGCTTCGACATTCAGCCATTGAAGTGTGTCTGTATGTGTGTGTGTGGGGGAGGGGAAAGCTCTAGCAGATGGAAGACGTGGCTCTAGTAATGGGGTCTCCGGCTGCTCATAGACTTAGATTGAATAGCATGTTGGTAAATTACGGAGAAACTTAGGTTTGATTTGTACGACTGGTGAGAGAATGGGTTTTGCTTCTGTGGTTTGATGGCGAAACGAGAGGGAGGTCTTGGCTTGCACTCTGTGCAGCAATTCCCCTACACATTGGCCTCATTCTTTCAAAGCAATTTCACCACATATACCTCAGTGTTTGTCTTAACAGTCCTTTCATTTTATTCTCTTTTAATCTTTGGAGATAATTGGAGCAATTCAATAGGATGGACTGCTTCAACATGAAGACCAGTAGCACTTTTTATACTACTGCACACACTCTCCAAATGTAACATACCCATAGAGAGAGCAGTATTTTCAGACACACAGAGATTCAATTCAATTCAATTCAATTTTATTTGTATAGCGCTTTTTACAATAGACATTGTCTCAAAGCAGCTTTACAGGAATATAAACACATTATACACAGGAATATAAACACAGTACATAAAAGTAAAAGTGAGAAATTATCCCAACTGAGCAAGACATTGAGTGGCGACAGTGGCAAGGAAAAACTCCCTAAGATGTTTAAGAGGAAGAAACCTTGAGAGGAACCAGACTCAGAAGGGAACCCATCCTCATCTGGGTAACAACAGATATTCTTAAAGAGACAATTATTCGTTTAAATGTAATCTGTTTGGCTTTGAAAAGCATTTGTCCCAGCAGTCTGGATTTGGAGTAGATGAGAGCTCCATCCAGAAGTAGGACCTCCGAGACCGATCATGCAGGTCCGGAGAGCAGAAAGGACCAGGATCTCCAACATCTCCATAAACTCATGTGTAGCTCGGCAGAAGGAGAGAAGTATGAGAGTAGTATTTCAGACAACACAGATTGCATTTGAGTCAAAATATAATTACATTTGAGTCAATACATAAACTGCAGGGGCTATTGGAATTCAACCAGGCACATGCTGTGCTGTCACTTTGTCAATTTATTACCCCGTGTCTCCCAGTCATAAAATAACAAGCCATTTAAATTGTAGGTGAGATGAGTGAGTGTTATTTGGTAAGCGAATGAATAAGTCAGTTAAGTTATTATGGACTGAATTTATTTATTTATTTGTTTGTTTAGTTCTGGGAGGTGATCAGCGATGAACACGGTATCGACCCGACAGGAACCTACCATGGGGACAGCGACCTGCAGCTTGACAGAATCAGCGTCTACTATAACGAGGCTACAGGTACGACTGTAAAATAACACGCACACACTTTACTGTAGCTACTAAGCATATACAGGATTCATTAATATTTTCTATACACCACAGCAAAGGTACAAATATCATTATTTCTAATACATTTTTATAAATTTAAAATATCTGTATGTGTGTTGAACTGCTGTTCCCTGTTTTCTCTTTCTCTCGCTCTCTTTATAATGGAGGAGGTAAATATGTGCCCCGAGCTATTCTAGTTGACCTGGAGCCTGGCACCATGGACTCAGTCCGCTCCGGACCCTTTGGACAGATCTTCAGACCTGACAACTTTGTGTTTGGTGAGTCACCGGAAAAGAGATTTGGGGATTGAGGGATTCTCTTGTAATTTTGCATAATCCGGTAAAATACATTTTAGATTTAGAGGAGTTTGAGATGTATCTTGTATTGCTATTTTAGAACTTGTTTCACAATGCATTCTCTATACCTACCTGTCAATCCCAGCTTCACTCAAACTCCAACGTTCGCTGAATAACATGAATGGATTTGTAAACAAGTAATTGATATTCACTGAATATTTTCACCATGTAAATATCTGGATATCTGGCAGTGGGGGCTTAGCGGTTAAGGCTCTGGGTTACTGATCGGAAGGTCGGGGGTTCGAGCCCCAGCACTGCCAAGCTGCCACTGTTGGGCCCTTGAGCAAGGCCCTTAACCGTCTCTGCTCCAGGGGTGCTATATCATGGCTGACCCTGCGCTCTGACCCCAATTTCCTGGCATGCTGGGGTATGCAAATAAAAGATTTTCACTGTGTTGTAATGCATATGTGACCAATAAAGACTCATTGTCATTATTTACCAATATTTACTCATTGTTTACTTTGTTCTCGGTCCAGGTCAGAGTGGTGCTGGTAATAACTGGGCTAAAGGCCACTACACCGAGGGAGCAGAGCTGGTGGATTCTGTCCTAGATGTGGTGCGCAAGGAGTCTGAAAGCTGCGATTGCCTCCAGGGTTTCCAGCTCACCCACTCGCTGGGTGGCGGCACTGGATCTGGTATGGGCACACTTCTCATCAGCAAGATCCGGGAGGAGTATCCCGACCGCATCATGAACACCTTCAGTGTGGTGCCTTCTCCTAAAGTGTCTGACACAGTGGTGGAGCCTTACAACGCAACACTGTCCGTCCATCAGCTGGTGGAGAACACAGATGAGACATACTGCATTGACAACGAAGCTCTGTACGACATCTGCTTCCGCACACTGAAACTTACCACTCCCACTTACGGTGACCTGAACCACCTTGTCTCTGCTACCATGAGTGGCGTCACCACGTGCCTCCGCTTCCCTGGGCAGCTCAACGCTGACCTGCGCAAGCTGGCCGTCAACATGGTGCCCTTCCCGCGTCTGCACTTCTTCATGCCTGGTTTCGCACCTCTTACCAGCAGGGGAAGCCAGCAGTACCGCGCACTCACCGTGCCCGAGCTCACGCAGCAGGTATTTGATGCCAAGAACATGATGGCTGCCTGTGATCCACGCCACGGTCGTTACCTGACCGTAGCCGCCGTCTTCCGTGGCCGCATGTCCATGAAGGAGGTGGATGAACAGATGCTCAATGTGCAGAACAAGAACAGCAGCTACTTTGTGGAATGGATCCCGAATAACGTCAAGACAGCCGTGTGTGACATCCCACCACGCGGTCTCAAGATGGCCGTCACCTTCATCGGTAACAGCACAGCCATCCAGGAGCTATTTAAGCGCATCTCTGAGCAGTTCACCGCCATGTTCCGACGTAAGGCCTTCCTGCACTGGTACACAGGAGAGGGCATGGACGAGATGGAGTTCACTGAGGCCGAGAGCAACATGAATGACCTGGTGTCCGAGTACCAGCAGTACCAGGATGCTACAGCTGAAGAAGAGGGCGAGTTTGAAGAGGAGGCTGAGGAGGTCGCCTAAGAAGTGGAGGCGCTTGAGAAAGGGCAGGGGAGTGGGAGCAGGATTCAGAGGGAGTAGGGGGAGAAAAATGTAGCACAGCACATGCGGAATCAACCGTAAGTGTCTTGAAGTTAAAGTTAGCACTAGACAAATGGGGCCAAAACAACCAGAGGAGTCTTGAACAAATGTTCTTGAGCACAGAATGATAACACTAGTAGTAATAGTTATTCATTACAAATCTGTTTTCATTTCTTTAACGTACCAAGGTCTTCACTCCCTCCCCATTCACAGCAGAAAATGTATGATGTGGGCTATTTACCCAGACTAAGTTCAATCCTGCCCTAGAAAGGATTTTCAGTGGAAAAATCACCATATTGATCTGGCTAATATGCTCACTGCCCCATAGGCAGAACTGTGCAGTCTGGATAATACCAGATAAATACACACATGTCCAATAACAAAGCTGTGATGGAGGTGGGGGAAGGTTCCCTAATGATGATACGAGTGTTCAGACCCATCATTTATTTTCTTTTTCTTCTTTTTTTCCCCTTTTTTTTTTTCTTCTTGTTTTACTGTTTAAACAGTCACAGGAAATTTGAAAACCCGAGAACAGATTCAGGTTAGAATGATTCTAAAAGTGTTTGTGTATTCCTCCTGATGTGAGTTTTGCACTAACATTGGACAATTTTGCACAATGATGCCACTTCAACATGTCCTCATTCACAGTATTCAGTCAAATGGTTTACAAAGTGTGCAGGGTTTTATGGAATGGTGGAAGGAAAATCAGAAAAGTGCAGGAACAAGGATGAGATTCCGATTGAGAGCGTTGTTCAGTCTTCTTGCCTGGACGCCAACCAACGTCTGCAGAGGGAAAGCCTGGACGGCATCAGTGGTACAGGAATGTAGAACGGATCATGCGGGAACACTTGAACTTTACAAAGAACGATTTTAGAAAGTTAATAAGAAGGGAGTCCATTTTTGACACAAATCTAGAGAACATGCATCCTGTATCTGAGCCCAAAGCTTTTTAAAAGTTGTTTTTAGCATGTTTAGTTTCTTTTTCATCATGAGGTGTTAAGAATGTCCCTTACATTTTATACTTCGATTTCATAATAGAAGGACTTGAGCCTCTGGGGAAAAAAATAAAATAAAATAAACATATAAAACACTGTCTACTTTTCTGATTGCTTCTTTCACATATATTTCTTTAAGACAAATACATGGCAACACAACATTTGATAGGTTTAGCTTATAAAATATAAAGTACATTTACTATATTATATTACTGGTAGTCTCTGGTAAGACACTCCTAAACAGCTGGAAGTAAGATTTACACCGTTCTGTTTAGACTTTTATAGGCCTGGAGCCAACGCAAAACAGCTTGATTTAGGCCACAATAACTTTGTACAATATCTCAGGACTTTTTTTAGACTTGGTTTTAGAACATGTCCTTAGCTAGTAAGCAGTCGAGTTCAATACCCTTAACCATTCGAGTTCGATTTCAAAAGAGTCAGAGTTGGACTTAAGTCTGATTTCTTAATGGTTGAGTCCAAGTCGAGTCCAGCCGTGTCCAGAAAGTAATTAAATTGAAAAAAGATTTGAAATTGCAATTGTAGACTCAACACTGAGCTGTTAAATTAATATTTTAACCTGCACAAACCAATGGCAATACAAATGTAAGAAAAAATACCACTATTACATCTTCCATTTCCATTTAATATTTTTATTTCACCTCAACTAGTTTCCTATCAAAAAATGGTTTTAAAGAAAAAAAAGGGATATAGTGGTACATGTAACACTTTTACTATACAGTGGCAAGAAAAAGTAGGTGAACGCTTCACTTTTTCCACGTTATGTTACAGCCTTATTCCAAAATGGATTAAATTCATTATTTTCCTCAAAATTCTACAAACAATAGGTGTCAGGGTGAATTATGGGGAAAAAAGTAAAAAACCCTGTCCTGATAAAACATTTAACAAAATACAACTGACAACGCATACGCAACAAATGTAAGATATCATATAGATTTGATTAATTAATTAAGGCAACGGAGATCAGTTTGTTTCTAGAAAGAAAAGCTGAATGCCCCGCCTAGGGATACATTTTACTTCTTTAGAAAAGTATATAAAGACATGGTTAGGGGTCGTCCATATATTACGTCATCAAATTTTCAGCTATTTTTTACCCCCCCTTCCCCCCATGTCATCTAACGTCATCAGGCCCTTTACCCCCCCATGATGATGTCATCATATTAGATGTACATGCCACAGGATGTGTGTGTGACGTCAGTATTTCTGTTTGTTTCTTTGTTATTTTGGCAATTTGCAAATATTTCAGTAAGTAAATAAGTAAATGATGAATGTGACAGTGGTGACACTAAACACGGGGAGGATGCAAATACATTGATGACGTAATCGTACCCTTCACCCCCTCCCCCCCTCCTTGATGACGTAATATATGGACGACCCCATAATAAAGACGTGTATAACTCAGCCTTTCAGCAGTCTGTCTCACTTTATTGTTTCAGTAAAGTTTGATCTACAAACCGTCTGTCTCTGAAGTAATTTGTTAGGCTGAAAAGATTGTTTGCCATGACACTTCCATTCCATTCGTCTTGCATTCTAAAAACATTCACATAAGTATGATGTAAACTGGGACAAAGGGTGTCTCGTTATCCATGACATCGTTAAATCTCCAGCTCTCAACCTCTTACTGAACAGAGGAGATACAGACAGAGGTGAGAGTGCAGAGGGAAAGCAAGACTTCACACTTGCAAGACAGTACTGATGATATTTGGAAAGTTGCTAAATTGGTCTGAAAAGTCGCTAAGTTGGCAATACGGGTATGCACTGACAGCTAGATAAAATGGAGCTAAGCTCCGCCTCTTCCCAGCAAAAAAAAATACAGAAGGAGAGGGAACGCAGGGTTTTTCATTTATGCACATTCTATTCGAAAAGCAATAAAATACACGCATTACCCAAATGGTGCCCTGTCTGTGTTTTTTTCTTGAAAACAATTTGTGTCCCTCTTCCGATCTCTTCGGAAACAAAATATGCACCGCAAACAGAGTGTGTGTGAAACTGGCCTTATATGAAAGCACAATGAGCGCGTGCTGCTTCTACACCACATCCACACTGGTCAAAGTGTGTGTGAACCTGGTGTAACGGGTTACTGTAAGCGAATGACTTTTTCTGATAACGTAAAGTAATGCATTACATTTTAAATGTATATAATTTGATTACAGCTACTGATGAAATAAAATTACATTACTTGCGTTATAAATTTATTGGGAATAAAACAATATGAAGTAAAATGCTTTTTTAAATTAAATTAAACTAAATGAAAACTGAGTGAGTCCACGCCTGAACACCCTGTCTCACCCGTGCCCACGCCTGAACGCCCTGTCTCACCCATGCCCATGCCTGAACGCCCGGGAGCCCAGTTTTGTCCCCGTCCGAGCCTGGGAGCCCAGTTTCGTCCACGTCCGAGCCCGGGAGTCCAGTTTCGTCCACATCCAGGCCGCCGAGCCAGGTTACGTCCACGAGCCAGGTTACGTCCAAGAGCCCAGGCACGCCTCATGTCCTTGAGCCCCAGGCCACGTCTCAGGCCCCCGAGCTCCAGACCACGGCTAAGGCCCACGGGCTCCAAGACGAGTCTCAAGTCCCCGGAGCTCCGGTACACCCTCTTTGTTCAGCTGAGGACGGCGCTCTGCCCTCCTGCACCGCTGCGTATGTCGCTCAGCCTCTCTGTTCCGCCGAGGACGCCGTCGTTCCGCCGAGGACGCCGTCGCTCAGCCTCTCTGTTCCGCCGAGGACACCGTCGCTCAGCCTCTCTGTTCCGCCGAGGACGCCGTCATTCCGCCGAGGATGCCGTCGCTCAGCCTCTCTGTTCCGCCGAGGACGCCGTCGCTCAGCCTCTCTGTTCCACCGAGGACGCCGTCGCTCAGCCGCTCTGTTCCGCTGAGGATGCCGTCGCTCAGCCTCTCTGTTCTGCCGAGGACGCCGTCGCTCAGCCTTGGTCCCCAGGTTCTGCTTGGGACATTCTGCCCAGGGGGCCAGGTCCGCCAATAGAGGGGGTGTTTCGTGGAGCGCCCTTGAGGGGGCGATCAGTCGCGGTTCCCCCCTGGTGGCTGTACGCGGGCACTGCACCTTTTCCGGTCATGGTGCCCTCTGGTGGCTGTGTGCAGGCACTGCACTGTTGCTGGTCATGGCGAACCCTGGTGGCCGGGTGCATGCACTGCACCTTTGCTCTGCCAGAAGCAGAGTGCATGACAGTTCTCAACACGTTTTTGTGTGTCTCCACCCAAGTCTGTTTGTACACTCCATGTCCCATCAGCCACTGCTCACCCGAAGTCACATGTTTTCATGCACCTGTTTCACGTTGTGGTTAATGAGCGCGTGTGTGTGTGTGTGTATAGTCCTTGTTTTCAGTCTTTTTCTTTCGTTGTTTAGACTGACGTCTCTGTGTCAGTGTTTGGTTTGTTTTGTGCCCTAGTGTTGACGTATATTAGCCTTAGTGTTTGTTTCCTGCCATCGAGTTTAGGTATCTTAGTCTTAGTGTCTTTGTTTTGTTCTGTATTTCAATAAATGTTTAAACTCAAGTCTGCGCCTGCTTTCACCTCAATCCCACAATCGTGACACTAAAACTATAAAACACTTTCTAACACGTGATATTCTAAGTGTGTACATTAAGTGTTTTGTGTTTGTTTAAAGCAGCTTCACTTTGTGGCAATAAAAAAAGCAATTAGACACATTCCAGAACTGGGTTTCTAAACAAAGCCTCCTAAGCTTGTAAATCAGTGACTAAAGATAAGAGTCAAGGGAAAAGTACCAAGATGAGGCTATAGGATGAAATACGTGACATGGTAAAAAAAAAAAACAGGTCTGGTAAAAACTTTTAAAGAATATACAACTGACTACACATGTGCCACAAATGTAACGTATTAAATGGATGTGAATAATTAGTAAAGGCAATGGTGATTGGTCTGGTCTAGAAAGAAAAGTTGAATGCTACACCTAGGGATAATGTTACTGCAGCAGGGAGGTATATAAAGACATGCTCGTGTATGTACAAATTGGACTCTCTGCAGACAGTCACACGTTATTGGTTTACAATAAAGTTTATTCACTTTTGACATCCATTACACTCTCTGTCTCTGAAGTCTTTGACTTAGGCTAAAAAGGTTGATTTTTACCCATGAAAGCTCTAGGCCAGGTTTAGCCCTTGTTCCTATGGAAACAACTTGTCTATTCGCCACAGTTAATTCCTGCTGGTCATACGCTGTTTATAATTATGGCACAAGTCCAGTCAGTTAATAATAATAATTAGCACGTCCGCCTCACACCTCCAGGGTCTGGGGTTTGAGTCCCGCCATGTGTGTGCGGAGTTTGCATGTTCTCCCCATGCATTGGGGGTTTCCTCCAGTTACTCCGGTTTCCTCCCCGGAGACATGCATGGTAGGCTGATTGGCGTGTCTAAAGTGTCTAGTGTATGTGATTGTGCCCTGCGATGGACTGACACCCTGTCCAGGGTGTACTCCGCCCTGTGCCCGATGCTTCCTGGGATAGGCTCCAGGTTCCCCGTGACCCTGAAAAGGAGTAAGCGGTAGAGGATGGATGGATGGATGGATAATAATAATAATAATAAAGGTTTAATTCTTACAAAGTTTACTCTTTCAACATAATTATATGTCCAAATGCTGTCTTTGGCCCCCCATTGTTCTGTTTCAACATCCTCAGCCCTTTACATTGTTTACATTAACTTTTTTCTACCTCAGGCCTATTGGCTAGATATATAATTTGTTACATGAGTTGTATTTAAGGTATTCATCGAGTCCAACACTTCACACATGACCATGCACTTAATATGTATAAATACGTATTTATTACTTTGCCACACTCATTACATACTTATATCCTTTACTGAATAAGAGCACGCTCGCGCACACACGATGGATAAATGATGTGTGTGTGTTCTAATTAAGTAAATGATATAAGTATGTACTGATTGTGTACATCGTGTATCCACATTATCTCTCACTCACACACACACACACACACACACACACACACACACACTTAGACTTATTAAGTGGAAACGCGAGGAAAATTTCACAAAAAAATAGCCGCCTGTATACAACAACCAATCAAAGCGCATGATTTTTTGAGTGACATCTCTCACAACCAATCACCTTTATCCAGTAACCAACGTGACCAATAGGCAGCTGTGTTTACTTTTTAAGGCGTAGTTTACTATTCCGGAAGTTTTCCCCTCTCACTGCTGCAACTGCGTGGTAAAGTATACGATTGAAATGTATTTAAGCAAATAAACGAGCGGAGGCGTTCACAGCAAACTAACAGCCCTTAAATGTAACACTGTCGCATGTTTTCACGTCTTTAATGGTCTCTTTAAAACTCGAAATAGCTGAGCTAGCTAGCTCTTTGGAACTAGCTGAAGCGCTAACACTACTCGTAGTGTGTTTATGGTCGCAGCAGGGTTTTTGCACTGAGGTGTTGCCATGGATATGGTGATGTAATATGGTGGTGTATTCTCGAGATCTTTGTTTACTTCCCTGGCCTGCTCGGCCGATTACAGATAAGGGCTGAGCTCTGAGTCTTGATCTGCAGCTGTCGGTCGTGCAAAAGTGTCCCAAAAGCAGGCTGTGGTAGAGCGGGTTGTCCACTTATCCCGGCCCACGTGACTCCACATGCCGAAGTGTCCTTGGGCAAGACACTGAACCCTAAGTTGCCCCCGATGGCAAGCTAGCACCTTGCATGGCAGCTCTGCTACCGTGTGCGTGTGTGTGTGTGTGTGTGTGTGTGTGTGTGTGACACAGTGTAAAGCGCGTTGGATATAAGCGCTATATAAGTGCGCCATTTACCAAAAGCCCTGATGAATGATGTCCATGTCTCCTCGGCAGGTCTGCATGGACGCGACCCAGCAGATCGAGGACTCTTTCTTCGGAGAGGAGGATGACTCTGATGATGATCATGAACTGGGAGAAGGAAAGAAACAAGCCGAGCCACTGGCCGTACTGAAAGTGTTCAAAAACAGCCACATGCCAGAGACAGGTGAGCAGTAAGCATTACCCAGACTCCTCTCTGAGCCGCACTGGGGTTGTATATCCAGCACTGCTGCTATTCATTTCATACAGTTGTCGAACACACAATGAGTGTTTTAAAGTTGTTGTCAGAGTTTACATTGAATATTACAAATACGTTCAATATGTTTCTATTGACGGCGCACAGTGCTTAGTGGTTAGCACGTCCGCCTCACACCTCCAGGGTCCGGGGTTCGAGTCCCGCCAGGGCCATGTGTGTGCGGAGTTTGCATGTTCTCCCCGTGTGTCGGGGGTTTCCTCCGGGTACTCCGGTTTTCTCCCCCAGTCCAAACACATGCATGTCGTGTGTCGGGGGTTTCCTCCGGGTACTCCGGTTTCCTCCCCCAGTCCAAAGACATGCATGCGTGTCCAAAGTGTCCGTAGTGTATGAATGGGTGTGTGAGAGTGTATGTGATTATGCCCTGCGATGGACTGGCACCCTGTCCAGGGTGTACCCCGCCTTGTGCCCGATGCCTCAGGCTCCAGGTTCCCCGTGACCCTGAAAAGGAGTAAGCGGTTGAAGATGGATGGATGGATGTTTCTATTGAAATGTTTGTGGTGGGGGGGGGCTGGTACAATAGCCTAATGAAGTGGTTTTCAAAGTGGGGGCCGCCAGGGGGCGCCTCAACAATTTGGTGTGAAAAATAAATTCTCCACTCTCAACCACACACACAGTCAATTCCTAATGTAATGTTAAGATGTAATATGTAATTATTCATAAAAACGGATATATATATTCAGAAGTCTGCATTTTTAATGTGTTTTAAAGACATCTTGTAAAAGGGGGGCCTCGGTCAAATGTTAATGCCATTTGGGGGGGGCCTTGCTCTGGAAAAGTTTGGGAACCCCTGGCTTAATGGTTACCCCCGCGCCCATGTTAACGGGTTAGAACCTTTTGTAACTAACTCCTCCGCCCCCAAGCCTCCCCTTTAATGTGCCCTATATTGTTCCCCTATTAGAGGAGACCAGGTACAATGATGACCTATTCTATATAAAATCTATCTATATATAACCTAATCTATAATCTGTTTGTGATGGATAGATAGACAGCGTCTTTTATACAACAACCAATCAAAGCTCATGACTTTTTGAGTGACCTTTATCACAACCAATCAACTTTATCTAGTAACCAACGTGACCAATGGGCAGTCGTGTTTACTTTTTAAGGCGTAGCTTACTATTCAGGAAGTTTTCCCCTCACTGCTGCAACTGCGTGGTAAAGTATACAATCGCACCTCTGGGGTCTGGGGTTCGAATCCTGCCTCTGCCCTGTGCGTGTGCGGGGTTTCCTCCGGGTACTCCGGTTTCCTCCTCAAGTCCAACGCCATGCGCTGTAGGCTGATTGGCATTTCCAAATTGTCCGTAGTATGATGATTGCGATTATGTCCTGCAATGTTTTTGCACCCCGTCCAGGGTGTCCCCTTGCTTTGTCCAGGATCCCCTGCAGAACTGTGTAGGATAAGTGGTACAGAAAATGGGTGTCAGTGATGCTGATTTGATGGTTGATGCTATTAGTTAGCAGTTGTGTTGTGTATTGCTCTGATGTAACAGGGCGAGATTGCAATAACAGTGGTGTTTTAATAGGAGAAAATATTTCAGCTCAAAAATAAGGATTGACTATTTCTAGCTAAAAACAGAGCTGAAATAAAAAAAAAAACAGAGCTGAAATATACATTATGCAAGGAATTACACGTGACCGACTATGCGGTTATACGATAATAGTGCAGGCTGCTGTGGGGGGTTGATGTGATGTGATGAGACATGAAGTGCAGTATTTTTGTATGAGCATACGGTCTGGAGTGTGTTATTCCTCTTAGCAAAGCGATTTACCAATAAATTCACATTTTTGGACTGTTTAATGTTTTATTAAGGAACAACACCGTGCATATTTTAAAGGATTATATTCAGGTTTGATGTGGAACGCTTGAGACAATTAGTTCGTGTTATCAATTATGGTCTAGCCGTGATACACAGTTGTTCCCTCACTGGCATCTCCTTCTCTCCTTCTCTCTCTCTCTCTTCCTCTCTTCCTCTCTCCTTCTCTCTCTCTCTCTCCCTCTCTCCTTCTCTCTCTCTCTCTCCCTCTTTCCTTCTCTCTCTCTCTCTCTTCCTCTTTCCTTCTCTCTCTCTCTCTTCCTCTCTCTCTCTCCCTCCATCTCTCCTCTCTCTCCATCTCTCCTTCTCTCTCCCTCTCTTCCTCTCTCCTTCCCTCTCGCCTTCTCTCTCCCTCTCGCCTTCTCTCTCCCTCTCGCCTTCTCTCTCCCTCTCGCCTTCTCTCTCCCTCTCGCCTTCTCTTTCCCTCTCTCTCTTCCGCTCTCCTTCCCTCTCTCTCTTCCGCTCTCCTTCCCTCTCTCTCTTCCGCTCTGCTTCTCTCTCTCTCTTCCGCTCTGCTTCTCTCTCTTCTTCCCTCTCTCCTTCTCTCCCTCTCTCCATCTCTCTCTGCCTCACTCTCTCACAAACCCATCCTGTTATTTTACTGAGAAACCGCAAAGTGTAAATTGTAAAGTCTCTGTCCTGAAGACTTTCTCATGCTGGGAAATGTTCAAACACAACCAGGACTCCTTCCATAAATGTGAAATAAATGTCTCCTAACAAAAAATCATCACATCTGCAATTTTACTTTCTTAAAGAACAGCACATTTTTTTCTGTTTTGTTTAAAAAAATCTGTTCATTATCAGTCTGAGATTATTTGGAACAACCGCTATAGAGGTCCCTGTGTTGTTATTAAAGAAATGCTAATTTATTAGATCTCACACATTAATATTATTATTATTATTATTATTATTATTATTATTATTCATGTTACAGCTAGAAGCTTAACTGCTGTCTGAGCCTTGCTGTTGTACAAAACATAAAGGCACACCTTCTGACCAAACAGATTCGAGAATTCAACCATGCTGTGGTATAAACAGTCATAAAAAACTGTTGCATGTTAAATTGAAACGTTACAAATAACTGTTTGATTAAACGTGACGTGGTTCAGTAAGCCGCTGTGGTTACCTGCACTCTTATTTGCTACTCAGGTGTTTTAATAGTAACCTCATGTCAGAGAAACGTGCATCTCCTCAGACTGGAGATTAGTGTGTTTTAACACACATAACACCTTAATTTACTGTTTTTTTGTTTGTTTGTTTATTTAGATAGAAGGCTATACAACATCGCATTATGAATCAATATTAGAAATCATAGGGATCATTTGATAGACATACACAGTCAAATCCTAACTTTACATTCTTAACTGACCTGAAAACAACTGTGTTTTTATTGTTGTCTCTGTCTTTTTTTTTTTTTCCTCCCCTGAACCCTCCCCCCCCTCCTTTTTTTTTTTTTTTTTTTTTTTTATTTAGGGGGTC
>JAFFST010044727.1:6564-36224 GCA_022414735.1 Noturus placidus | reverse complement strand
AGAGCTGGGTGTCATCAGCATAGCAATGATATGAAAAGCCATGAGACTCAATCACCTGCCCTAGAGATGTCGTGTAGATAGAAAAGAGAAGAGGACCCAGAAGAGGACCCCGTGTTTCGTATTCACGTTTAAATTGGAAGTGGGTGTCATCTTCTGAACTAAATCCTCTATGGATCTTCTGTCTTTATGACTGAGTAAGCAAATTGACTGTTTCAAAACAACACTGTCTTTCCCTAACAAAGAAGTTGTCATTTAACTTACAGTTGCAACAGTAGACATCTAATAAAATTTTATTAGATATATGCTAGTTTTGAGGTTTGTTACATTCCACACACATAATCTGCTATAAAACTCAGAGGCACTTACAGTGCTGCTGTGAGTCAAAATGGGATAGTGCATTTCTATATAATGTCTGTATGATTTTCTGTGATGAAAATCATGCTTAATCAATGTACAAGTTTTTTTTTTTTTTTTTTTAATTAATAAGTTTATTACTTTTGTAGAGAGCCTAGCGGAGATTGTATGCTGTCCTGTGCAAAGTGTGCAGTCTGCGTGAGCTATATGGAGCAGCAACTTATATGAAAGCATATATCATATTTGTACAGAAACATGGTTAAAATGTGGTTTTATTGTGGGGCTTAGTAACTCAGTTGGGCTAAAACCAAGTAGTTCATCAGGTTTATCAGTATCATGTTAACTGCTATATATTTAAGTTCTGTGAGCATTGCTAGGTTCTTGCACATATTGTACATTGGGGGAACTAAGTATTGGACACGTCAACATTTTTTTCAGTAAATATATTTCCAATGAGGCCATTTACATAAAAATTTCAACAGACATCAGTGTTAACTCAAGAAATCCAGAAGTATAAAGAATTCACAACAAAAATTAAGTTATGTGTAATAAAGTGGAATTAACATTTATGTTGTGAAGTCTTTATATTTCCATATTTCTTATTTCATATACTGTGAATAGCCTCATAGGAAATATATTTACTGAAAAAAAATGTTGACGTGTCCAATACTTATTTCCTGCCACAGTTTCCAGAATGAGGCGGAAGCAGTCGCGCTGTCTCCAGGAGGAATCGTAACAGATCCTCCCCCGCCCAAGGGGCCGAGCCGGGGGACCCTGTGATCTTCACTATGGAGCAAGGAGACAGAAGGGTGCCCACCGCAGAGCAAGAAAGCATAGCATTGTCCATAACCGAACAGGGAGACTGAGCGACGAGCTCAGCCGAGCAGGGAGGCTGAGCGAGGACCCCAGCTGAGCAGGGAGGCTGAGCGACGACCTCAGCCATGTAGGGTAACAGAGCAGCGTACTCTGCGGTGCAGGAAGGCAGAGCGCCATCCTCAGCTTAGCAGAGAGGCTGAGCGACAGCGTCCTCAGCTGTGCAGAGAGGCAGAGCGGCGGCGTCCTCAGCTGAGCAGAGAGGCTGAGCGGCGGCGTCCTCAGCTGAGCAGAGAGGCTGAGTGATGACCTCCGCTTAACAGGGGAACAGAGCAGCGTACTCTGCGGAGCAGAGAGGCTGAGCGACGGCATCCTCGGCCGAGCAGAGAGGCTGAGCGACGGCGTCCTCGGCCGAGCAGAGAGGCTGAGCGACGGCGTCCTCGGAGGAGCAGAGAGGCTGAGCGAAGTCGTCCACGGTTGAACAGAGAGGCTGAGCGGCGGCATCCTCGGTTGAGCAGAGAGGCTGAGCGGCGGCGTCCTTGGCCAAGCAGAGAGGCTGAGCGGCATCCTCAGCCGAGCAAAGGGGCTGAGCGGCATCCTCAGCCGAACAGGGGGCTTTGTCGGGGCTCAAGAGACTTGAGACTCGTCTTGGAGCCCGCGGGCCTGAGCCGTGATCTGGAGATTAGGGGCTTGAGATTGAGCCAGGAGCTCGGGGACTTGAGACTGGGCCTGGAGCTTGGGGACTTGAGACTGGGCATTGACAAGACGTGGCTCTCTGGCCTGGACGTGGACGTGCCTTGGCTCTCTGGCCTGGATGTGGACGTGCCTTGGCTCTCTGGCCTGGATGTGGACATGGTTCCCAGTATGGGAGATAACATGGTGCGAGGCGGGGCCTGCAGTGGCTGTTGATATCTTGCTCCCTGGCGCTTGAGTTCCACTTTTTACTCTAGGTACTGCTCTAGGAGCGCCGTCAATAGCAGTGTGGCACCTTGCCCGGATTGCTCCATCCAGCAGAGCTCTGCGAACGGCCTCTGTATCCACTCTAACGCTGCTTCGAGATGGCTGGAATTTATACTGGAAACTTGGCTTTCAGGCATTGGCACGGGTGAAGCTTGGCCTTCGGGCGAGGGCACGGATGAAGCTTGGCTTTCGGGCGAGGGCACGGGTGAAGCTTGGCTTTCGGGCTTGGGCACGGGTGAAGCCTGGCTTTCCGGCGTGGGCACGGGTGAATCCTGGCTCTCAGGCGTGAGCATGGACAGAACTGGGCTTTCAGGCGTGGGCACGTGAACAGCAGGCTTGGGTGGATGTGGAGTTTGTTTCTCCGTTTTACCATAATTTTGATGGTTCGTCCCCTCATAGTATATGTGGAAAGGTAGATCGAACTTATCCTCCATGTTGGCGCCTTTCAGAAGATAATCCCGGGTGTAGCCCTGTTCTGAATCTCCAAACTCCTGTAAAAACAGGCTCATGAATCTCCTGCTATTCTCCGGTTCTAATGGTTGTGTGGCTGCCAATCGTTATGTCCAGCTGCAAGCTGGGCCAACAAATCGGGACACCATGAACCTAATCCATTCGCCTTCCGTGAGACGACTAAGAACACAAAGACACTTAGACTACTACTTGAAGAACACTGGCATGAAACATGAAACTTGAAACATGAAACTTGAAAACAAACAACGTGAAACATAGAAACAGGAGTCTAAACTTCAAAAGACAAAGACTCAGTGAAAACAAGGACTATATATACACTTGTGTGCTCATTAACATAACGTGGGAAAGCATGTGACCTCTTGTGCTGCAGAGACTGATGGGACATGGAGTCTACAGACAGACTTGGTCGGAGACAAGAACAAAAACATAAACAAAGTCCACGTACCAGCGAAATGTCAATGAGCCTCGCTCTCGGAAAGCGCTGGTGCAGTGCGCATGCGTGCTGTCTCAAGGAGGAATCGTGACATTTCCCTCTAATTTCCTTATATATATATATATATATATATATATATATATATATATATATATATATATATATATATATAATGTGTGTGTGTGTGTGTGTGTATGTATATGTGTATGTATGTAAGTATTTAGGATGCCTCAGCGCTTCAGTCTGAATAATGTATTTGTATTTGGCTGTATGCCAAATACTGTTGGCATGCACTGTTCATATTACCTAATATTACACTTCCAGATTTCCTGGGCAAAGTCACTCCTTCATATATCTTAACATTCAAATTATCCATAACCAAGAATCATATCCAGTACCATGTTTTACTTTGATGTCTTACTTGACTGAAGATTTCCTATTCCAACTAGCTTAAGCCTATGATAGCTCTCAGGGACAGGATTGTTTATTATCCCCTCTAGAAATTCTATTTATTTTGCACTTATATATTTTAATTGATGTTAAGATTATTTTTTATTATTTTTATTTTTCATTCTCTCTCATTTTTATATTGTTCAGTTTTATTTGTAAAAAAAAAAAACACCTCTGATTCTCTAGTGTCTGTGTGAAGTGCCCTATGTAAATACATTTGCCTTGCCTTGTATATTTCAAAACAAGATGCGTCCCATTTTAGCTGATTAACCTGTAAATAAAATGGAGCTGAAGCTTACATTTGCTTCATTTCTTTAACACAACTGTGAGTCCATATATTTAATTTAAACTGCAAGACATGTATAGTACCTCACAAAAGTGAGTGCACCCCTCAAATTTTTGTAAATATTTGATTATAACTTTTCATGTGACAACACTGAAGAAATGACACTTTACGACAATGTAAAGTAGTGAGTGTACAGCTTGTGTAACAGTGTAAATATGCTGTCCCCTCAAAATAACTCAACACACAGCCATTCATGTCTAAACAAGTTCAACATGGCACCTCATGGCAAAGAACTCTCTGGGGATCTGAAAAAAAGAATTGTTGCTCTACATAAAGATGGCCTAGGCTATAAGAAGATTGCCAAGACCTTGAGGTGCAGATCCGTGGCCAAGACCATACAGCGGTTTAACAGGACAGGTTCCACTCAGAACAGGCCTCGCCATGGTCGACCAAAGAAGTTGAGCGCATGTGCTCAGCGTCATATCCAGAGGTTGTGTTTGGGAAATAGACGTATGCGTGCTGCCATAATTGCTGCAGAGATTGAAGAGGTGGGGGGTCAGCCTGTCAGTGCTCAGACCATACGCTGCACACTGCATCAAATTGGTCTGCATGGCTGTCATCCCAGAAGGAAACCTGTTCTAAAGATGATGACATGGATTACTGGAACCATGTTTTGTGGTCTGATGAGACCAAGATAAACTTATTTGGTTCAAATGGTGTCAAGCGTGTCTGGCGGCAACCAGTTGAGGAGTACAAAGACAAGTGTGTCTTGCCTACAGTCAAGCATGGTGGTGGGAGTGTCATGGTCTGGGACTGAATGAGTGCTGCCGGCACTGGGGAGTTACAGTTCATTGAGGGAACCATGAATGCCAACATGTACTGTGACATACTGAAGCAGAGCATGATCAGTATGCAGTATTCCAGCATGATAACGACCCCAAACACACCTCCAAGACGACCACTGCCTTGCTAAAAAAGCTGAGGGTGAATGTGATGGACTGGCAAAGCATATCTCCAGACCTAAACCCTATTGAGCATCTGTGGGGCATCCTCAAACGGAAGGCGGAGGAGCACAAGCTCTCTAACATCCACCAGTTCCGTGATGTTATCATAGAGGAGTGGAAGAGGACTCCAGTGGCAACCTGTGAAGCTCTGGTGAACCCCATGCTCAAGAGGGTTAAGACAATGCTGGAAAATAATGGTGGCCACACAAAATATATTACACTTTGTGCCCAATTTGGACATTTTCACTTGGGTGTACTCAGTTTTGTTGCCAGCGGCTTAGACATTAATGTGTGTGTGTTGAGTTATTTTGAGGGACAGTAAATTTACACTGCTACACTCACTACTTTACATTGTAGCAAAGTGTCATTTCTTCAGTGTTATTAAAAAAATAAAAGATAATCAAATATTTACAAAAATGTGAGGGGTTTATTCACTTTTGTGAGATAATGTATGTTCCTAAAGTGTTAAAAGTGTTGTCTACTCTTGATGAGTAACTTCTGATAATGAGTCAAGTACTATATTGTACAGTACTGTCCACTTCTTTGATGTTAGGAGGTATCATTATTATTGCTTTCTTGTTACTTCCATTAGCAAAGAGAGATTAAATTAAACAGAACTGTTTGTTTTGTAGTGTGTTTACAACTATGATTGATCATATTTGTTTGTTTTTTTTCCAGAATGACTGTTCTGGAGAGCGGAAGCCTGCGATTATCCAATGCCATGAAATCAGATGCTGGCCTCTACACATGTGTAGCACGCAACCAGTTTGGTGTAGCAAGCAGCTCAGGGACGCTGATGGTGAAAGGTTTGATACATACAAATGATTACAAAGACCACTTATAAGACATCTATCCTCGTTCTCATTACTTTTAATCCATTTTGCTTGCAACCAGCCCTGCTTCTCTTTCTGTTAAATTTAACAGACTATGAGCTCATTATGTAAAATCACAAATATTCTGCCTGATTCGAAGGAGGTTATTTGGAGCAAACACAGCATGGCTAGCAATTTTTAGTAAATACAGCAAGTGTTTTAATTCCTAATGAGATGAGAACAGAGTATACTGTCACAACTGCAGTGTGTGTGAGCCTCAGGGACCCCGGATCTGATTCCTGTCTCTGCTTCAGAGATTTATTATACAGCATTAAATATGAATGAAAGTGCTTGGCACTGTGTTTCTTGTGAATCGGAGGAGGGGAGAAGGATTTTCAGGAAGTAATCATTGCACCAGTTGAAAGAACCGTAATGCAATATAATTACAGTGAGGGAAAAAAGTATTTGATCCCCTGCTGATTTTGTACGTTTACCCACTGACAAAGAAATGATCAGTGTATAATTTTAATGGTGGGTTTATTGGAACAGTGAGAGACAGAATAACAACAAGAAAATCCAGAAAAACGCATGTCAAAAATGTTATACATTGATTTGCATTTTAATGAGGGAAATAAGCATTTGACCCCTCTGCAAAACATTTTGTTATTCTGTCTCTCACTGTTCAAATAAACCTACCATTAAAATTATAGACTGATCATTCCTTTGTTAGTGGGCAAACGTACAAAATCAGCAGGGGAACAAATACTTTTGTCCCTCACTGTAAGTCATATGACATCAGTCACAGATGCCTTCCTTTATTTCTCATTCTTCATGCCCTCACTGTACTTAAAAAAAAATTTCAGTTAAACAAGAGTACTTCAGATATAAACTCTGTTTCATAAGTCAAATATTTTTCACAATTTTTCACAGTTATTCATGTCAAAGCAAGTTATATTTAAGCTTTGCAAAAATCGATTCTTCTTGCTTTGTACTAGCACTAAATATGTAGTCATGGACTAACTAATTTTGAGTATGAGGGGAAAATGGAGAGTGAATGATATTGACTAAAACACAAAGTGGAATGATTACCTTGGCATACATGTAAGTGAAAATTATGTAATTTTGGCAGCAATAGGTCATCTCTCTTAGTCTCACTGAAAGGTAATTGGTGAGCACTGATTCAGGAGAATAGATTCACTCAAAAAAGAAACTAAGAATAAAGAAGTTCATTTAATTAAAGACACTAAATTCTACATTCCCTAAATGTACCCAAGTATAGTTCAGCATACCTTCAGCCACACCAGAATGCAAAAAGAAATGATACTGTGTATCTGTTACATAGAGGTTCAAAAACATTTTCATGTTTTTACATTCCTAGTGACTGTTTTGTGGATCTTTTGTATTTTTCCCCTCTCTACAATAGATGTTATTTAAGAGAAATTAGATTTTTATTAATAACGACAAAAATTGTCAGTTTTACTGTCAATAAAGGATGAGTGACCTGACGAGTGTGGTTCTTAAATATGTCTTGTATAAACGGAAGCACTGGTAATAGTTATAATGTTTAATGTTAGTCTAGGACATTTTATAATAGGTAAAAGAGCTTACAAACAGCTGTTATTAACACAGTCTAAAGGTTAATACACTTCAGTTTTAAATTTCTCAAAGCTAAAATAATTACAGAAGCTTTAATCAGTGTGTAGCTTAAAAGGGGTCATTTCAATAATTGTACATTATGGACAATGTTTTTTATTAGGATTTATGGTGCATCCGGAAAGTATTCACGGCGTTTCACTTTTTCCACATTTTGTTATGTTACAGTCTTATTCCAAAATTCAAACAATACCCCACAATGACAACGTGAAAGAAGTTTGTTTGAAATCTTTGCAAATTTATTAAAAATAAAAAAACAAAAAAAGCACATGTACATAAGTATTCACAGCTTTGCTCAATACTTTGTTGAAGCACCTTTGGCACCAATCACAGCCTCAAGTCTTTTTGAGAATGATGCTACAAGTTTGGCACACCTATTTTTGGCAGTTTCTCCCATTCTTCTTTACAAGACCTCTCAAGCTCCATCAGTTTGGATGGGGAGTGTCGGTGCACAGCCATTTTCAGATCTCTCCAGAGTTGTTCAATCGGGTTCAAGTCTGGGCTCTGGCTGGGCCACTCAAGGACATTCACAGAGTTGTCCTGTAGCCACTCCTTTATCATGGCTGTGTGCTTAGGGTCGTTGTCCTGTTGGAAGATGATCCTTCACCCCAGTCTGAGGTCCAGAGCGCTCTGGAGCAGGTTTTCATCAAGGATGTCTCTGTACATTGCTGCATTCATCTTTTCCTCCATCCTGACTAGTCTCCCAGTTCCTGCCACTGATAAACATCCTCACACCACTGCCACCACCACACTTCACTGTAGGGATGGTATTGGCCAGGTGATGAGTGGTTCCTGGTTTTCTCCAGACATGGCGCTTGCCATTCAGGCCAAAGAGTTCAATCTTTGTTCAATCTTTGGTCTGAGAGTCCTTCAGGTGCCTTTTGGCAAACTCCAGGCAGCTGTCATGTGCCTTTTACTGAGGAGTGGCTTCCGTCTGGCCACTCTACCGTACAGGCCTGATAAGTGGATTGCTGCAGAGATGGTTGTTCTTCTGGAAGGTTCTCCTCTCTCCACAGAGACACACTGGAGTTCTGTCAGAGTGATCATCGGGTTTTTAGTCACCTCCCTGACAAAGGCCCTTCTCCTACAATCGCTGAGTTTGGCCAGACAGCCGAAAGGAAGAGTCCTGCTGCTTCCAAACTTCTTCCATTTACGGATGATGGAGGCCACTGTGCTCATTGGGACCTTCAATGCTGCAGAAATGTTTCTGTACCCTTCCCCAGATCTGTGTTTCAATACAATCCTGTCTCGGAGGTCTACAGACAGTTCCTTGGACTTCATGGCTTGGTTTGTGCTCTGACATGCATTGTTAACTGTGGGACCTTATATAGACAGGTGTGTGCCTTTCCAAATCATATCCAACCAACTGAATTTATTACAGGTGGACTCCAATGAAGTTGTAGCAACATCTCAAGGATGATCAGTGGAAACCGGATGCACCTGAGCTCAATTTTGAGTGTCATGGCAAAGGCTGTGAATACTTATGTAAATGTACTTTTTTGTTTTTAATAAATTTGCAAAGATTTCAAACAAACTTTTTTCATGTTGTCATTATGGGGTATTGTTTGTAGAATTTTGAGGAAAATAATTAATTTAATCCATATTGGAATAAGACTGTAACATAACAAAATGTGGGAAAGGTGAAGCGCTGTGAATACTTTCCGGATCCACTGTATATGTCCCCAAAATCATTCTTAGGGATAAAAAAGCACATCCATCCATCCATCTTATAACACAGCACTGTTAAATTATCTAACTGTATTGGTCAGATGGTATTGTTTATTTTCTCTAACACCATAGCTCTGACAAGCTGAATTGTTTGTCCTGTTACCTTAATGAGAGAGAGAAAAAAAAGAGTTTCTAGCTGTTTACAGTTGCTGTGGCATAAGTGAATTAACTTGTTTGATGACGTTCTACAACATTAAATGTAACTATAAACATTTACTTTTAAAAGTAAACAGTGGCATTCTTTGGTTAACAAAAAGATGTAATTGATGGCAAATTGCTGTGGTCTAAGAGGAATAAAACAATCAACTTCACACCATCCTGTTTTTTATTTATTTATTATTTTTCTAAAACAGTAAAACAGTGTTTTTCTAAAACACCTCAACAATATCCACTGTCATGTTGTGACTAGAATCTTTATATTGTACCATGTAAACGCTGAATATAATTTTCAGTAATCACAACCAGCACAGACATGCAGATCACATGATGATATGATCATCATAGATATACAGTGTGCTCCACTAATATTGGCAACCTTGGTAAATATGAGCAAAAGAGGGCTGTGAAATTTGTCTTAGTTGTTTAACCTTTTGATTTTTGTTTTAAAAACAAAAATCACAAAATTACTCTTCTCTGATGGATATCAAACAATTGCAAACAAAACACAGGTTTATCCAAAAACAAACTATGTTAAATATAGGTGTGCAACAATTATTGGCACCATTTTAGTCAATACTTCCAATTGCCAAGATAATAGCTCTGAGTCTTCTCTTATAATGCCTGATAACATTGGAGAATACATGGCAAGGGATATGAAACCATTCCAGCCCCCCCCCACATGCTCCAAATTCACTCCAAATAATCTCCAAATACTCTCAATCTTTGTGCTTCAATTGTGCTGATAAAAGTTTCATTTGTGCTGCTTCCGTTTTTAAAATAGTATGCATTAAGTTCTATGAGATTATGTCACCAGCCCCACACATGCTCTAAATTAACCCGAAATAGTCTCAATCATTTGTGCTGACGGTCTTTTTTTTTTTAACAATACAGTTGAAGTAACACGGTAATTGTTACCTATCCATTGTCCATTTTCAACATTTAAGGGACACCGCAGATCACAGGATGTGTGAAATGTAACAACCCTCTTTGGCATGGAGTTCACCATGCCCCACAGATGCTCAATAGGGTTTAGGTCTGAAGACATGCTTGGCCAGTCCATCACCTTCACCGTCAGCTTCTTTAGCAAGGCAGTGGTCGTCTGGGAGGTGTGTTTGGGGTTATTATGCTGGAATACTGTCCTGTGGCCCAGTCTCCGAAGGGAGGGGATCATGCTCTGGTTCAGTGTGTCACAGTACATGTTGGCATTCATGGTTCCCTCAATGAACTATAGCTCCCCAGTGCCAGCAGCACTCATGCAGCTCCAGACCATGACACTCCCACCACCATGCTTGACTGTCTTAGCAATCTTGTTATAGCCTAGGCCATCTTTATGTAGAACAAGAATATTTTTTTTTCTTTGCCATGAGGTGCCATGTTGAACTTCCAGTGACCAGTATGAGGGAGTGTGAAAGCAATGACACTAAATTTAACACACCTGCTCCCCATTCACACCTGAGACCCCATAACACTAACAAGTCACATGACACAGGGGAGGGAAAATGGCTAATTGGACCCAATTTGGACATTTTGACTTAGGGGTGTACTCACTTTTGTTGCCAGTGGTTTAGATATTAATGGCTGGCTCACTACTTTACATTGTAGCAGTCATTTCTCATTACTCACTTTTGTGAGATACAGTAGGTCTGATTTCTCACATACTTCAGATACTGGTCATGTGTAAGGGTACTTCCAACAGCATGAAGCTCTCACAATGTTGAGTTCCCTTTGAAAGGGAACAGGAGTGACATGGGAAGGTTTGTTTATTTCAGAGTAGCTATAATAAAAATAATAAAAGCTTAAATTTTTAAAAGGTACATATTTTTAAAAAATCAATACTCTCTCACTTCTGTACTAAATGCTGCATTCACAAGTCCATGAAAGTCACTGTTTGGGCGGCTGTGGCTCAGTCGGTAGAGCGGGTTGTCCACTAATCCACTAACTGTGGGGTTGGCGGTTCGAATCCCGGTCCGGGTGATTCCATGCCGAAGTGTCCTTGGGCAAGACACTGAACCCTAAGTTGCCCCCAATGGCAAGCTAGCACCTTGCATGGCAGCTCTGCTACCATTGGTGTGTGAATGTGCTCTCATTAGTAAGTCGCTTGTAAATGTAAAAATTATATTTCTGTAAAGCTGCTTTGAGACAATGTACCATTGTAAAAAGCGCTATACAAATTGATAAATTACTGTTTATTGCTCCATTCATCTCACTTTTCCCACTTTTGCCATTACTCCATCAGCTTATACGTAAAACCCATCCCTAGATGACTCTCATGTAACTTGTAATACATTTAGAAAAGATAATGTGTAGCTGGTAATCAATCTACACACAAAGATGGATGTGTTTCTTTGCTTGAATTAACAAAAATCTTTAGCTCTAGACTTGCTAGACAATAACATGGGACCGTTTAGCCGTAGCCATTTGCTTTTTTTCATCATCCTATTTGAGTGTTACTGCATTCTTGGCTGATGTACAAATACTTCCTCATATTACCTAGTTCCTCTCTGTCAGTATCAATAATGCAGAGGCAATGCGATGGGCTAATTTACATATGCAATTTCATTTAGGATCTGCAACCATGGCGTGTGTGTATATCAAAGCAATTGGTGGTCCTTATGGGACATGACAGCATATATTTTAAATTGACTATTGCCGTACAAGGGCTGAAAATACCTGTCACATCAGATTCTTCCTTGGTAAGTGTGTGTAAACTCATCACATACACTCACAGATGTACACACACCACAACAATAACAGCAAATGATGCAGCTTATCAGCTCAAGTGATGTCACAATTATCCCAGTGATAAGAGGATATTAACCAGATTCATTAGTTTTAATTAGAAATAGATTTTCTTTTCTAGACAGAGACTAACATAGGAGCAAATCACATGACTGGAATTCTGCCCTTGCACATAAAAGGCTCTCGAAATCTTTCTGACTCTTCAACCTTGAGTCTCTTAAATCTCTGTCAAATGACCACACTCAGTCCCAAACAATTTAATGGTAAATTACTCCATCTACTAAAAGCCTCTTCAAACACCACAATCAAATTACATTTACTCAAGTTAATGTCCAGGTTTTTCTCCTGAAGAGCATTTTTTGGGCAATTGAATCGGATCAAGTTTGTGATTGTTGCATTTTCACTGGAAAACGTTGCGAATCAAGAGAAACATCATATTTTATGTCTTTCTCCATTTTAATTCAGCCTGGTTATCCCAACAGATCCCCCAAAATCCATTTGCTGAAGTGCTTCCTTTTGTCACTTTTGCTCTGTTGTAACTTTGGCGTTGAATGGGAAACTAAAGTCATTATTTGTACAAGACAGCATTTATCAGTGAGATATGGGAAATTTATGCGAGTGAATTAAATTCTACTGATTATAACAAGCTCCATGTCCCAGCATGCTGTGTAGAGTGCCTCTCCTTCAGCAGTATGCATCAATTGTTTTGTCTTCTTGTATTTTCAACATGGTAATGTTGACAAAGGGTCAAGTTAAAATAAACCATATCTGGAGATCTATAATACATAAAAAGAGCTTACAGTAATATCAAACTTTATTCCTGAATTCTTGAGGGGAATTAAGCCATTTAAACTAAAAAATAAGCTGCAGAAAGCAATTGTTGAGATTGCTGGTTCCATATGGTAAATGGTTGATGGTGTAAGGATAAGAAACAAAAAGAGCTAGCACTGAAACTTAAAACAGTGGTATGGAAGGAGGTTTCATTCACTGTACTAACAGATAGTTAATGGGTTTAGGGGGTTATTACTGGAATCCAATTAAACATGTCAGTTTTCCCAATTATGGATGGCATCATAGGCGTTAAAGTGAAGGATGTCAAAAAGGTTTAAATGTGTAAGGGCAAATGATTTTCAATGAAGAGAAGCTCAAAGATGGAGTATGATTTATAAGTTACCCACTTCCCTCATGTATTCCAAGACAGCAATTATCCTAAAATGCTAGTTTGTATGCTAAAATTCTACTAAAATGCTCACAAAATAAACAATTGCATGAAATTCTGGTGACATTTATTAAAATCATTTAAACATTTGACAGATGTAAGAATTGGAGTTGACTCATCTTCTAACAAATATCCCTGCCATCTTGAAGACTATGGAATACTAAGGAAGTCTCACTTTCTTCCATGTAAAAAGCAGTAAAAGAACAGAAAGAGTGTTAGTTGTTAGCTACAAAAAATGGAAAAATGCTTTTGGGCTTTCACTGAGAAATTGTGTTACAGAATACCAAATTGTGTATTTTGGAAATATGACCCCCACTCTCCTAATGAACAAAATGGCACTGTAGCCTCACCAGGAAAACCTAGCTAAAATTGTTTTTTGCACAACCTAATTAAGTAAACCAAAATTACAGGGATAGAGGAAAGCATTGCAACCTACTCTAATCCACAACCTTTATTTTTGTCACATTGTTCTTGTGAAGAACTTTTGGCCTTGACATTACTGAGCTAGAAAAGTTCCATTAGCCACTGATTATCTGCACCTCTAACCAGCATTAACATTCACCTGAATGTCATATATCACGTGAAGAAATATGGTGCTAACCCTAATCCTCCTAATGCATGTAATTACCATTACTACTGCTTGCCTTGTCCAAACCACTTGCTAAATGTAGTTAACGTTAACCCACTCTCTTTATTACATCATGGTTAATAGCTGTAATAGCTAAGTTATCATTAACTTTCAAAAAGATAATGGAATATCTAATATTACCATAAGCTGTATGCTAAAGTAATGTTATCAACTCAGGTGAGCATCTAGGTTATGTCACGAAGGTGGAGGAGGCTGGAAGTAAGTGCTGGAGAAGTGCTTTTTTCGAATTATAGACACTCGAAACAAAGAACAATAAACTAACATCCCAACGTGACTAGGAAACAACCAAACAAAAACAATAACATGCTCCTTGCGCAGAAACCCAGGAACTTAACAGCCTAGTTGCCTAATGAGGGCTAAACATAAACACCTGGGGAAAATCGTAAGTACTTCCGGCATGAATCAACAGAAGGGGGTCACATGACTGGGAAAAGTTCGTGGTGTGGCACCATCTGCTGGCCAATGCGTGACATAACCTCACTCCAAAGGTACTCGTCTCCGAGCACCAACAACAAACCCCCCTCCAATGGGGGGTCCCGGGCCCCTGGGCAGAATGTCCCTTTGCTGCCACAGGAACCGTGGCAGTCTTTGCCCGGCAGCAGGTGGCTGGAACAACACCTCCACTGATGTTGAAGGTTGGAGTGCTGCCTCCGCCGGCTCGGGAACGCAGAGCGCCACCTGCAGTGGCTCCAGAACGCAGGGTGCCGCCTACCATGGCTCCGGAACGCAGGGCGCCACTTGCCGTGGCTCAGGAACGCAGGACAGTGGGATGGATTCCTGCAACACAGAGACCTCCCGCTTGATTTCCTGCCAGTTCTTTGCAGGTGCTGCGTTGCCTGGACACAGAGGGTCAGAGGTTACTTGGCTTACCTCTGACTGGTGCTCCATCACTGAGACCCCTTGTGTGCCTCAGGCTGGAGCTCCGCCGTTGTCGCGCCGACTGGAGAATCAGAGGTTGCCACGTCCACCTCTGGTTGGCGCTCCATGGTCGCTGGTGCCCCCCCCCCAAAAAAAAAATTCTAGGGGGTTCTCCGGCAGGAAGGACTGAGCGGCAGCGTCCTCAGCAGAGCAAAGAGACTGAGCGGCCGCGTCCTCAGCTGAGCAGAGAGGCTGAGCAATGACCTCTGCTGAACAGGGGAACAGAGCAGTGTACTCTGCAGTGCACGAAGGCAGAGCGCCGTCCTCAGATGAGCAGAGAGGCTGAGCGACAGCATCCTCAGCTGAGCAGAGAGGCTGAGTGGCGGCATCCTCAGCTGAGCAGAGAGGCTGAGCAGAGATGTCCCCAGCTGAGCAGAGAGGCTGATCGACAACTTCCGTTGAAGAGGGAAACAGAGCAGCGTACTCTGCGGTGCACGAAGGCAGAGCGCCATCCTTGGCAGAGCAGAGAGGCTGAGCGACGGCATCCTCAGCTGAGCAGAGAGGCTGAGCGGCGGCGTCCTCAGCTGAGCAGAGAGGCTGAGCGGCGGCGTCCTCAGCTGAGCAGAGAGACTGAGTGGCAGCGTCCCCAGCTGAGCAGAGAGGGTGTGCCGGGGCTCCGGGGACTTGAGGCTCGTCCTGGAGCACGGGGACGTTAGACGTGACCTTGGGCTCATGGGTCTGAGATGTGACCTGGGGCTCGTGGGCCTGAGACGTGACCTGGGGCTCGTGGGCCTGAGACGTGACATGGGGCTCGTGGGCATGAGATGTAACAGGGCTCTTGGACATGGACGTAACTGGGCACTTGGATGTGGACGTGACTTGGCTCCTGGGCTTGGGCGTGCGCACTGGTGAAACTGGACTTTCAGGCATGGGCACAGGTGAAACCGGGATTTCAGGCGTGGGCAGCGTACCGTGGTCCACCGGTCGTGGGGGATTCTCCAGCTAGGCCTGCAGCTGCTACTTATATCTTCCCATCTTGCCACTCCTTAACTAGATGGAATGATCCAGGAGCACCAAAAATAGCCTTGAGGCGCCTAGCCCGGCTTGCTCCATCCAGTTGGGCTGCGATGCCAGCCCCTGTACCCGCACTAATGCTGCGTGCTTACGGTCCAGATCCGAAGGCTCCGAAGATCCGGGCTTCTCCGCTACTTCCATTGTACGGCACGTTATCTGTCACGAAGGTGGAGAAGGCTGGAAGTAAGTGCTATAGAGACTGTGTCTGTTCCCCGAGCTTTACAAAAACATAGAAAATCTCAGAAAGTCGGTTTTAGTAACCTAATTAACATAAAATAAAATCATAGTGAATGTAAATCCATCACCTTTAATCTAAAGTTAAATTATTAAATATTAGCTCTCTTGTGTCTATGGCTCTTATTGTTAATGAAACTATTACTGACCAGGAATGTAATTTAATGTGTTTAACAGAAACTTGGATTAAGCCAAATGAGTATATAGCATTAAATGAAGCCAGTCCTCCTGGATACAGTTATGTACACCAGCCTCATTTAACTGGTAGAGGAGGAGGTGTTGCACTCTTTCATAGTCAAAATCTAGGCGTCTCACATAATCTTAGCCATATAGTTAATTCTTTTGAAATTCTTTATACAAAAATAACTTATGTAGCCACAAAAAAATAAACCAATTACTCTAATTATTATCTACAGACCCCCAGGGCCATATTCTGAATTCCTTAGTGAATTTGCAGACTTTATCTCGAACCTGGTTGCTTCTGTAGATAAGGCCTCCTGTAAAGCTGCTTTGAGACAATTTCTGTTGTAAAAAGCGATATACAAATAAAATTGAATTGAATTGAATAGATTTATAGCATAACCTCAGTCCACATTTCACAGCCAACATAAACACATGACACTAGTGATTTTACTGTATCTCTCATTTGTAAGTCGCTTTGGATAAAAGCGTCTGCTAAGTGAATAAATGTAAATGTAAATGTACTGATTCAACTGTCAGTGAAAATGACCCAGCCACTACCCCAGCAGTTGGGTTACACAAAACTACCCAAAAACTACCAAAGATTGAGAAAACAACCCAATTAAATGACCCAAAAGGCTCAACCCAGCTTTTGGGTAGGAAAAAATAACCCAGCATTTTTTAGAGTGTATGTGACTTTGAAGTAATCAAAAAAAATCACGTTACATTACTTTCTTATTGTGATACTTGGATTACATTACTGATTACATTTTTATGAAATAATTTGTAATGGTATACATTTTTAAAGTAACCCTCCCAACCCTGGTTATGAAGCAGTGAGGAGAGACAGAAAGACATGTAATAGAGAGTGGGTGGTTGTATTCATCAGGTTTCCTGAGTCTTTAATCTCTCACTCTGGTTCAGTACACACAACAACAATTATCTGGAAGATGAAAGTAAATGTTGCATTTCATTTGGAATTCAAGGTCCCAGAGTCTGGAGGAAGAGTGGAGAGGCCCAGAAAAAGTTGTTTGAAGTCCAGTGTGAAGTTTCCATAGTCAGTGATTATTTGAGATGCAATGTCATCTGCTGGTGATGGTCCACTGTGTTTTCTCAAGTTGAGAGGCAATGCGGCCATCTACTAGGAGATTTTAGAGCACTTCATGCTTCCATCTTCTGACAAACTTTATGGATATGCTGATTTCCTTTTCCAGCAGGACTTGACCCGGCACCTGCCCATAGTGCCAAAACTACTACTAACTGGGTTGTTGACCATGTTGGTATAACTGTGCTTGATTAGCCAGCCAACTCACCTGTCCTGAGCCCCATAGAGAATTTATGAGAGACACCAGCCCCAACAATACAGACAAGCTGAAGGCCGCTATCAAAGCAACCTGGGCTTCTATAACACATCATTCCATTGCTTCCATGCCACACCGCTTTGATGCAGCAATTTGTGCAAAAGGAGACCCAACCATGTATTGAATGCATAAATTAACATACTTTTCAGAAGGTTGACATTTCTGCATTATAAATTGTTTATTCCAATATTTTGAGATACTGGATTTTTGTTTTCCATGAGCTGTAAGCCATAATCATCAACTATATCACTATGTGTAATGAATCTAAAATATATGAAAGTTCCACTTTTTCATTAAAATATAGAGAGAAAAAAAGACTTTTCCCACAATATTATTTTTTTTAAATGCATCTGTCCAGTTATTGTTCAGGAGAAAGGCAGGCCTTTTAGAACAAATAAGTAATGATAAGTTGCAGAAAATATGATTAAAATACGAAAGTCGAAATACGATTAAAAGAAAGCAATACACTGGTGAACAAGGGAATGTAGTAAAGCAATTAAAGATAGACAAATGGCACTTATCATTTTGCTGGTTATAAACTGCAACTGAGCTCAAACTGTAGTAAGAAGAGTCATTCATGCAGCAAAAACATATTAGAGACAATTAGTGGAGTATTGGGTACAATTAGAAAGATGGCAGGCATTAGAAATGCATATATATAATGATGGGGAGAAAGTATAGCTTTTATAGAATGATGATTAAAACAGCTGAAAAGTTAGCTGAGGTATGTGTTAGAGTACATAGTAATAACAATTTGACAAAATAAGATAGGATATTTACATTATAGTTCTAGGAAGAAGGAAAAAATCTAAATAAAATCATTAGGAATAATTTCACTGCATGTAGTTTCACATTAAACTTCCCCATTTATGGATGATATTTGCTATCATATGATTAAACATTTGACAAATACGCACGTAAATACTTCCAGTACTATCTATCCATCCATCCATCTTCTACCGCTTACTCCTTTTCAGGGAGCCTATCCCAGGGAACATCAAGGTACACCCTGGACAGGGTGCCAGTCCATCACAGGGCACAATCACATACACATTCACACACCCGTCATTCATACACTACAGACACTTTGGACACGCCAATCAGCCTACCATGCATGTCTTTGGACTGGGGGAGGAAACCGGAGTTCCCGGAGGAGAGCATGCAAATTCTCCGCACACAGGGCCACATTGGGAATTGAACCCCTGACCCTGGAGGTGTGGGGTGAACGCGCTAACCACTAAACCACCGTTTACTTAACATAAGTAAAATATTAGAAGAACTAGCTTCCACCTGGAAACAAGGGGTAATAGTTCAGATTGAGAAGCGAGGTCAAGATTCCTGTACCTTAATGACTAGTAACTGCAGACCTAACCTAACTTCTACATGTAAATTAATAGAAAGAATTGCTGTACATAGATTAGACTTTTATCTTGAAAGTAGAAGTCTCCTGTCTCCATAGCATTCCTTTCCTGGTTTTTGTATCTGACAGGGTGGCTGTGGCTCAGGTGGTAGAGTGGGTTGTCGGTTCGATTCCCGGCCCACATGACTCCACATGCCGAACTGTCCTTGGGCAAGACACTGAACCCCAAGTTGCTCCTGATGGCAAGTCAGCACCTTGCATGGCAGCTCTGCTACCATTGGTGTGTGTGTGTGTGTGTGTGTGTGAGAGAGAGTCTTATAATTAAGATAGATTCTGTGGGATTTGGTGAGAAAATTATTGGATTTTAGAATGGTGTTAGAATAGGAACATCACGCTCAAAATTATCCAACAGAAAACAAGGTGGTGTTTGAAGATTGGCACGTCTCTTGACGGTGGAGAGAAAAGGCTGGATGCAAATGCAGATGAACAGTCTTTATTTAGAAGAGAGGCAAGGCAGTAAATCCACAACATGTAATCCACATAGAGTTATCCAAAATCATGCAAAGGATCAGGCGATCAGCAAACAGCGTTACACAGGGCTAGGCAATAGGCAGAATCGAAGTCACGTGATAACAGGGTCGGTACACGGAAACAGGAAACCTAAACTATAACGCAAACTGGCTATCATACGACGTACAGCGTTACGTTAACTCATTCACAAATGTCGCTCACTGAATATTCCGCCCCGAGTGCTACTCAGTGCGCGGTATATGAGCATGCATAGTCAGCATCGTAAATGCTACCAGCTGGGAGTGATTCAGACACATGACAGGTTAAACAGATGACAGAGCATGGGAGGAGACAAGACAGAAACATCAACAAAGTCCACGTGTGAGCGTCAACAATGAAATCTGCTCGGAAAAGAGCAGGGTGCATGCGCGCCTGCACACTGCACTCCTGCTACAAGGGGGAATCATGACATAACCCCTCCCCAAAAGGCGCTACTCCCAGAGCGCCATGAAACCCCCCCCCCCCCTTTGTCCAGGAAAAACAAAAACAAAGAGGGGTGCACATGAAGGCGCCAGAAAGCAGCGCGACAGGTTCAGCCGAACTGGAGAGCAAAGTGATGTCCTCAGCTGAGCAGGGAGACTGAGCAACGACCTCAGCTGAACAAGGGGGCTGGGCGGCGTCCTCAGCTGAGCAGGGAGACCGAGCGATGACCTCAGCTGAACAGGGAGACCGAGCGACGACCTCAGCTGAACAGGGAGAACGAGCGACGACCTCAGCTGAACAGGGAGACCGAGCAATGACCTCAGCTGAACAGGGAGACTGAGCAATGACCTCAGGTGAACAGGGAAACAGAGCAGTGTACTCAGCGGTGCAGGATGGCAGTGTGACATCCTCAGCTGACCAGGAGCACAGAGCGCTGTCCTCAGCTGAAGAGGAATGCTGAGCGACGACCTCCACCGGTACTGGAGATTGCGGGATGTCCACCGCCAGGAGCCCAGAGTCTGCTATGGTGGGTTATATTGGCTCCCGGAGGCGTGACTTGAGGTCGGGGACTTGAGGCGTAACCGGGGGCTTGGGGACTTGAGGCGTGACCTGGGGCTCGGGGAGTGTAGGCGTGACCTGGGGCTCGGGGAGTGGAGGCGTGACCTGGGTCTCGGGGACTGGAGGCGTGACCTGGGGCTCAGAGGCGAACCTGCTGGCCTGTGGCTGGAGAATGGGCAGCTGGAGAGCTGTAGTTGGGTCCCCCAGTGGAGCTCTGGGGTCACCAGGTGGACCTCTGGCTGGAGCTGGGCAGGTGAAACCTCCTCGTGGGTTTCAGGTTCTAGCTCTCGTTCCTCAGTTGACACAGGAGCTTGTGACTGAAGCTTGGGTATGGGAAGTTTCCTATGGTCCTCAGCCTGGAGCTCGGTAGGTGAGCCCACGTCGTGGGTCTCAGGTTCGGGCTCTGGTCTGGCCAGGTTAACCTCTGGTAGGGCTTGGGCGTGGACGTAACTTGGCTCCCTGGCTTGGGCGTGGATGTAACTTGGCTCCCCGGCTTGGGCGTGGACGTAACTTGGCTCCCGGGCTTGGGCGTGGACGAAACTTGGTTCCCGGGCTTGGGCGTGGACGAAACTTGGCTCCCGGGCTTGGGTGTGGACGAAACTTGGCTCCCGGGCTTGGGCATGGACGAAACTTGGCTCGCGGGCTTGGGCGTGGACGAAACTTGGTTCCCGGGCTTGGGCGTGGATGAAACTTGGCTCCCGGGCTTGGGCGTGGATGAAACTTGGCTTTCAGGCGTGGGCCTGGCGTGTCATTGGGGCTCTCTTATGTAGCCGCTTGTGTTGATGCCAGCTGCTCCTGAAGCATTCTTTGGAGCAGAAAAATGCCTCCTGGAGGCCCAGCTTCTTGCAGATTTGAGCTGGGTCTCCTTCCCGCAGCCTTCTTCTTGGACTTGACCGGATTCTGAGGCACATCGGCTGAGAATGCCCTGTCTAGCTCCTCATAGTAGTGGTCAAAAGGCGGGTCAGGCTGGGGCTGTCCATCGATGCTCCACCCCAGAAAAATCCAATCCACATAGCTGCCCTTGATGAGAAAACTCCGCCATGAAAAGCTCTGCAAACTGAGTGATGTCATGGAGTGCAGAGGATCCAGCATTCACCAGCTGCTCTGCCCAGTCACGGGCTGGCCTGCAAAATCTGGACACCATGAACCCGATCATTTGGCTTTTTGTGGGTTTGGGATATGCCAGGCTGCAGAAATATACCTGACAGCTCATCAGAAACTCCAGTGGGTAGCTCCTAAATCCCGTTGTCTCTGGCGGGAGTTCGACGTCGTATCGTTGTGGAAACTGCACGGATGCAAAATGAGGCCAGTAATCCATGCATATGCCGAGACGGTACGGTCCTGCTACTCCGCAAACTCTCTCTTGACGTGACGGCGGAGAGAGAAGGCTGGACGCAAATGCAAAAAAAAAAAAGAACAGTCTTTATTTAGAAGAGAGGCAAGGCAGTAAATCCACAAAACGTAATCCACATAGAGTTATCCAAAATCAGGCAAAGGGTCAGGCGATCAGCAAACAACGTTACACAGGGCTAGGCAGTAGGCAGAATCGAAGTCACGTGATAACAGGGATAAACAGAAAACAGGAAACCTAAACTATAACGCAAACTGGCAGCGGAGGAACCAGTGTAACTGTATTAACTATAACTACATAATGTGGGATTACAAATATTAATATTTGTCCCTTGGTGGTGGTATCTGTTCCTTATATCCTATCTTGATTTAAAAGCTGCAAATCCAAATTTAAAAAAAGTCAAATATATGTCAACAGTAAATCAATTAATTAGAGTATTATACACTGATGTATGTGAATGTGCCCTGCGATGGACTGGCACCCTGTCCAGGGTGTACCCTGCCTTGTGCCTGATGCTCCCTGGGATAGACTCCAGGTTCCCCCGTGACCCTGAAAAGGAGTAAGCGGTTGAAGATGGATGGGTGGGTGGATATACTTATGCATGAAATGATATAAGTACTGTGTGCACAGGACCAAGAATTTAAATCCGACAGTTCAAAACTGGAGATCAAAAAAGACTTTTAGATCATTAGCAGTATTTTCCTCTCAGATTATAATCCATAATTCTAACACTACAGCAAATGAGAAATAATGCCTATGAGAACAGTTTTATTCTCAGACTCTAGTCTGAGTGTTACAAAGCCTGAGTATCATCTAGAAAATCTAGTCATAATGTATTGTTACACACCTAGTTCCCACCCATGCGTTGTAAAAGGGAATGAGTAGCTGATTCAGCTATAGAGGTATTCACAGAAGACAATATAGAAATAAGCGCACTCTTTGGTACATCTCAAGGAAGTTCAGTTATTATAATTACTAATAATTGGCAGGACCAATGGGACAAAGAGAAAAGTGGGAGACCTGCATCATCTGATGAATATGAGCAGAAAGAGAGAAGACCATTCAGAGAGAGGACAAAGTTCACTGTATATAGAGACCACATGTTATACCTAAATGTCCAGCATACTATAGTGAAAAGAAAGAAAGGAACTCTATTATGAAAGGTTAAAGTAAAATAAAGTAACAAATAGCTAATTGAGAGCAGGGAAAACATTAAGCTGCAGTCCAGTAGGTGGAACCAATGCACCAAAACAGGTTTTTCACCTGAGTAAAGGAAAAAGAAGAAAAAGCCACAAAACAATCTTTGTACAACATTGCACCATCTATGTTCTCATGGGCTGCCATGTGACCATGTTCACGTTAGTTGGTATTGGTTAATCTTGACTTTTTGTTTTCATGTGTATTTTCTGGGTTCATCTGAGTATCTGTGATTATCTGTCTATTTTAATATTAGCACTTGGAAATAAACTGGTGAATTAGTGTTTTACCCCTGGTCTAAGTGTTGTTACACTTGTTACAATGATAGTGCAAGCAAAATTATTTTAAAAATGTTATTCTTTCTTAATTACTGGACACAGGAATTACATCTCTCAGGTTGTATATTTTGTCCAAGAAGCACAAATTCCACATTGTAATTCAGCCAACTGCCTTTCAATGTAGCATAAATTATATTCTTGCATATATTCTGGATTGTAGTACAACCTAGGGTGTTTTATAGAAACACTGGTGTCCTTGTTTTCTGGTGATGCTTCTTTGTTCTGTACTTAGCCCTTTGGGACTCACTTGTTATCATAGCAATAACCAAGCTAAAAGAAAGCAATGAGAAAGAAGATCGCTGCTTGATCTGGAATATTTGGTGTTGGTTGACTTTTATTTACATTGGATTCCTGTGATCAGATCCCAGATGTGGGTTGAGCATTAAATTGAGCATGCAAATTGGTACTTCTAAATTATCAGCTACTTATGGTGGTGGTGGAACCAGATGAATGAATTGAGAGAATAAGAATACTGTATGTATATTCTTTTCTAACAGTGCTTTAATATAGACTTTGTAGAAGTTTTAATATTCTGAGCTCTCTCATTATTTTGAGTTATTAGTATTCAGTGAACACACATAGGTTTCCATCCATCCATCCAACTTCAACCGCTTACTCCTTTATCAGGGTCACGGGGAACCTGGAGCCTATCCCAGGAGGCATCGGGCACAAGGCGGGGTACACCCTGGACAGGGTGCCAGTCCATCGCAGGGCACAATCACATACACACTCACACACACATTCATTATTGGTAATTCCCCTGAATGTATTCCGGTATAGTCAAGGTTTTAATTCCTAACACTTAAATCAACAGGATTTCATAATGGTCATTGAGCTTATTTTAAAATACATATTTATACGATAACGCAATAAGCTGCCCTACAGAAGCCTTAAGTGGCCTTGCATTACTCAAATAAAAGGTATCCCTATCATCCATTTGAAACCCGGAACATAAACATGCACACTCAATGACACCAATGACCAATGAGAGAACAGTTTACTCACAATGTTGCCTCGTGAAATCGAGCTGAGTCAAGGAGAAAGTGTGTTTGTGTGTATGTCTGTCTATGTGTCTGTGGACATGGACCAGAAATGCACTAAAGGCTGAAGGGAAGCCAAGTCCTCTAGGCATTATAGACTAGTAACATCTTCAGTAGATTAGAGATTATAAAGCAGAGATGAAAGGCCACTGGGACAGGAAAAGAGGGATCACCTGCTGGTGAACTTCAGCAACAGTCTTCTTTGTCCTGTTTGATATGCATTCTCTTTTTCCTGTGACATTAGAAGTGACATTAGAACAATGGGCTGCACTGCAATGTCACCTATTATGCTGTTGTGACAGACACTTGGAGTGAGCTCTCGTCCTCAAAATAAAAGAAGTGATGCCTCCTCATTGTGTGGTCACAAAACCCTGATAGCCTGTTCCTGATAATGTCGCCTTTACCGTCTCATATCAGAAAAAAGAGATGAGTACGATTATTTCATTATGTCGGGGCGCTATAATAGAAGACATATCCTCAACCCTAGATTGAAAGCCTGATTCTGGCTGTGTGAATTTAGGCTTGTCTGGGGGGAATTGTCTGCCATGCATAATTTATTCCAGGTGAAATTCTGCTCAAACATGCACACAGCACCCTCATGAGGTAGAACCTGTTTTTGCTACAGAATAAAAGATTTTATTTATTTATTTATTTATTTATTTATTAAATCTTCATTCCACACTCTGTTTCTTCATTCCATGGTTTGGAAAACTAGCCCTACTAGTGGTGGTGGCTTTATAATTTCTCTAGTGGTACTTTTCTGGGAAGCTATGTCTCGGACATATGCTGCTTCTGTCCATTGCCTTTCACTGATTACATTTCAATAGGCTCATTAGCACTGTCTTTATTATGCTCGACGCTTAGTAATTGGCATTTTTATGTATTGTGGTTGTGGAGAGTAACTTAAAAGTACATTTCCCATTTGTCTTTGTTTTTAAGCTTTTTACACCTTCAACCTGGCCTCAGATAAAATGAACAGAAATAATATTACTTAAATTTCAAAAGAAAAACAAAACAGTAAAAGGACTCCACAAAAGTTTAACAGCATACCTCTTACTAACCTGTGAATTTGTAATCATTCGCAACTCTAAGAGTATTGACCACTAAATAGAATTCTGAACTCTGCTTGATTGTTACAGAGGCCACGATAATCACTACTCCTCCTTCAACATTGGACGTTACAGTGGGTGAGAGCATTGTTTTGCCCTGTCAGGTGACCCACGACCCCTCACTGGAGCTCAAGTTTACTTGGTTTTTCAACGAGCAGCTTATCCATTTTGGCAGTCACGGAGGGTACTTTGAGAAAGTTGGTAGTGTAAGTATTGACACACTATGTATATCACTTGTTGATCAGTATTTGTGTCTTTCATTAATGTTACAAGAGACAATACACAGTTTTACACAGAACTGACCTCTAAAACATACAAATATTGAATTTGGAATTTGGAAGACTAGCTGTAATGTAGCTATTTTAGCTGCATTAAAAGCATTAAATCTTACTTCTAAACTGAGATTATGTGCTACAATGCATAATATAATGCATGGGCTTCTTCTAAAAGAGCACTGCTTGAAGCTTGAGTAGTCCTCTGTAACCTGATATACTTGACAAATTGGTGCAGAACCATTTGCATAATATACTATATATTTTATTCTATACATGTAGAGCTACAAAAGACTCAAAGTATACTCAAGCTACTGTATTTGTAACAACTCTTTATTGTGAATAATGTGTACACTATGGGCAAAACTATGTGGACACCTGACCAACACACCCATGTGTGACTTCCCCAAATTGTTCCCACAAAGTTGGTAGCACACAGTTATATAGGATATCTTAGAATGCTGTAGCATTGCAATTTCCATTCTTTGGAAGTATGAGGTTTAGCCCTTCACTGGAACTAATGGTTTAGCCCATGACCCAGCATGACAACGACCCTGTGCACAAAGCAAGGTCTAGAAGATATGGTATATCAAGGTGGGGGTGAATGAACTCAATTGACCTCCAAAGAGTCCTAACCTCAACACCACTGAATACTCTGTGCATGACCTCACTAATGCTCTTGTGACTAAATATGCAAATCCCTGCAGCCACACTCCATAAATGAGTGAAAAGCCTTCCCAGAAGTGTGGAGGTTATTATAACAGCAAAGGGAGTGGGATGGTCAAAAAGCACATATGGTTGTGATGGTGAGGTGTCCACAAAGTTTTGGCTATAGTGTATCTGATGCTTTGTACGCAACTGGGATAATAAATAGTGGCAACACCCATTGCAGATAGGTTGTTAAATGAATTACCATATGCTTATTCTCCAATGTTAGAATTACTAGGTAAGAATCAGAAGCTTCAACCACCCCGTTGATTGGAAAATAATGAATGAAGTTGAAAATGTACTATGCAGCTAAAGACTGTAGTTAAGTATTTTTATTCAAGCATGGCAGTCATATAAGCACACCCCTGTACCTCACTTGTAAACCAGCAGACGTAATCCTCACAGTACTAGGGTTTATCAAAGAATCAGTGTTACAAATCAGATTCACATGAATGTCATTAAATCTGAGCATATTTACAGTATACACTACTGGCTACTATCAATCTTTATAATTATTCTGTATGACTGAGTATTTGTAAATATTTATTTATTGTGTACATTTGTATATCTGAGTATACAGGTGCTGGTCATATAATTAGAATAGCATCAAAAAGTTCATTTATTTAAGTAATTCCATTCAAAAAGTGAAACTAGTATAATGCATACATTAATTACACACAGACTGATATATTTCAAGTGTTCATTCCATTTAATTTTGATGATTATAACTGACAACTAATGAAAACCCCAAAATCAGTATCTCAGAAAATGAAAAGTATGAGCATGTACAGCACTCAATACTTAGTTGGGGCTCCTTTTGCCTGAATTACTGCTGCAATGCGGCGTAGCATGGAGTCGATCAGTCTGTGGCACTGCTCAGGTGTTATGAGAGCCCAGGTTGCTCTGATAGTGGCCTTCAGCTCTTCTGCATTGTTGGGTCTGGCATATCGCATCTTCCTCTTCACAATACCCCATAGATTTTCTATAGAGTTATGGTCAGGCGAGTTTGCTGGCCAATTAAGAACAGGGATACCATAGTCCTTAAACCAGGCACTGGTAGCTTTGGCACTGTGTGCAGGTGCCAAGTCCTGTTGGAAAATGAAATCTGCATCTCCATAAAGTTGGTCAGCAGCAGGAAACATGAAGTGCTCTAAAACTTCCTGGTAGATGGCTGCATTGACCTTGGACCTCAGAAAACATAGTGGACCAACACCAGCAGATGACATGGCACCCCAAACCAACACTGACTGTGGAAACTTTACACTGGACTTCAAGCAAAGTGGATTCTGTGGAACGTAGAATGCCTCTCCTCTCTTCCTCCAGACTCTGGGACCTTGATTTCCAAAGGAAATGCAAAATTTACTTTCATCAGAGAACATAACTTTGGACCACTCAGCAGCAGTCAGAAGCGAGGCGCTTCTGACGTTGTGTCTTGTTCAAGAGTGGCTTGACACTAGGAATACGACAGCTGAAACCCATGTCTTGCATATGTCTGTGCGTGGTGGTTCTTGAAGCACTGACTCCTGCTGCAGTCCAGTCTTTGTGAATCTCCCCCACATTTTTGAATGGGTTTTGTTTCACAATCCTCTCCAGGGTGCAGTTATCCCTTTTGCTTGTACACTTTTTTCTACCTCCTTGTGCAAGGTGTCAATGGTCGTCATTTGGACAGCTGTCAAGTCAGCATTCGTCCCCATGATTGTGTAGCCTACAGAACTAGACTGAGAGACCATTTACAGGCCTTTGCAGGTGTTTTGAGTTAATTAGCTGATTAGAGTGTGGCACCAGGTGTTTTCAATATTGAACCATTTCACAATATTCTAATTTTCTGAGATACTGATTTTGGGGTTTTCATTAGTTGTCAGTTTTAATCATCAAAATTAAAAGGAATGAACACTTGAAATAGTCTGTGTGTAATGAATGTATGCATTATACTAGTTTCACTTTTTGATGATATTCTAATTATATGACAAGCACCTGTATGTGTGCCTGCTGTGACCATTGGACTGCTACATGGTATTTTTCAAGGAACACAGAAAGGTTACATTTGGATTGTGTATTGCTCTGAATAATTTGTGCTGCTATTGAGTAGCCGAGTAAATTTTGCCAAGGTGTATCGCTCTGAGTGAGCACAGTGGATAACCTAGCAGAAATGTTTTTATTTTTTTAAATCATTTTTGGCACTGCTCAAATAATATAGGATTTCACAGAAAGATTAAGTGTTTATTTAATGAGCACCATGCATTTCACATCTTAGCCATCTGATTAGGAGGTTTCTCTCATAAGTAGAAGAGTTTTTGCATGGGCAATGGACATTCCTTACTCAGACTCTTACCTGCAATTTGGACACAGGTATTGTTACTAATACGTTAACCCCACATAAGCACGTGTGTATATGTCATTGCACATGTAAAAGGTTTTCTTTATAGGTGAGAGCAATGAGTCATTTGTCTTTCTTTTTTCATGTCTTCCTTTTTCTGGACCTCAGCTATTTTTGCAATACTTCGAATTTGATTCAGCATTTAATAACATCACACTTCTACTGCCGTCAAAAGTTCCTAACTGCTCAACAAAACAGCTTGTCATATACAGTAAGGTTAATTAAGCAAAAAACAGACATTTGACATTTGTCCCCCTTGATTAATACTTGGTAGAACCACCTTTGCTGCAATTACAACTGGACGTCTTCTGAAAAATTGCTAAAGCAAAAGCCATGTGTCAAGGGGGTGAATACTTCTGGAACACAATGTATAAATTAGCCTTTGCTTGTACAGTATAACCCTGCTTACTATGCCCTTATCAATACATTTCTAAAGTTTTAAGTAAAGCCAAAATACCTCTCTTCCAAGGGCGTAACTATGGTATGGACATTGGGGGAGTCCAAAACTGGAACTGACATTAGCCTAGCCTACTTCATGTGTGTGCAAATATCAACAGTTAATTGATGTTCTTAAGAACAAACCAAGCCATGGTATGATGCCTCCTATACTACGCTAAGGTTTCGTACTATTTAGGTATCTAGTTACTTACTGTCTGAAAAAAAGCTTGTACAGTGGTGTGAAAAAGTGTTTGCCCCCTTCCTCATTTCCTGTTCCTTTGCATGTTTGTCACACTTAAGTGTTTCGGAACATCAAACCAATTTAAACAATAGTCAAGGACAACACAAGTAAACACAAAATGCAATTTGTAAATGAAGGTGTTTATTATTAAAGGTGAAAAAAATTCCAAACCATCATGGCCCTGTGTGAAAAAGTGATTGCCCCCTAAACCTAATAACTGGTTGGGCCACCCTTAGCAGCA
>JAFFST010044725.1:19595-32017 GCA_022414735.1 Noturus placidus | reverse complement strand
CAAAGTCACCGCTCGGTAACGCGGATTCAGGGGGAGAGGGGGACACGCTCACGGCACGCGCACTCGGCCCCAGTCGTGTTTGAATGCGTCCTCGGGTTTTCGTATTCTTTCCAGACATTTTAACGTGCCAAAAATTCAAATTATAAGCAAAGATAAGGACTAAAATAAGTTAAAGTATATTATATGACCAAAAAGCGCAAATTAATTAAATCTTTAAGCGATATCAGCAGGAGCCTCCAACTTCACGTCCCACTCCGTTCGAACCCGATTTCGAACCCCTGGCTCAGCTTTCTATCGTTGTGATGATCACGTCATTTTTCTACCATTAATATATGTTACTCTCAAAATGATACTTTGTTTTCATAATGCAATGACATTATTCTGAACATATTATGAGAACAATTTCATACTGTTACAACTTTATTTTTGAATTGTGCTATTGTAGCCAGACCACCTCTCAGAGCAGGGCTCAAACCAACGTTAAATCGAGTAATGCAGGATTTTGTCAGTTTTCTCTTACTTTTAAATCGCCTGTGGAATTCCTGAATCAGGGAATCCAAAAATTTAAGTACGTCATTCCTCTGTAGTACTCCTCTAAAGTCTGTGGTTGGTTATCCTCATTTGCTGATGTGGAGCAGTACTTAAATTTTGCTGTTACATTTCGACATCTTGCTAGCCCTGGAATCATTTTAGGCATGTTAATCACTCGTGTCTCCACTTGAATGTTAGATTCATGATTTATATATTTTTTTTTAATTGCTCTTCAAATCTCAGTTTGTTCATTCTGCTAATGACACCATTTACAACAATATATGCTGCTGCCAAGTCTAGGTCTTTCTGAAGTTGTTATCTCCGAGCAAAGGATAAATTCTTCTGTTGCTTATGGGTATGCTGGCATGGATTAATGTCTTCCTGTCTTTGTACAAATGCTGCGTGCAGTTTCATGGAATTGGCAATGAAGCTGTAAAGTTTTTCAAATACTGTTAAAAAAAAAAAAATAATAATAACAAAAAACAAAACACTGAAAGTGTATTCTTGACTTTGCACTCTTCCCTAATACAAAGTTCAATTAAGGAGCATGGCAATGAACATGTAATGCTTTTTCATTTTGCTTTTGTATTCTGGACTGTAGTCCTTTGTAAGGCCCGCTCATGTTGGCTACTCCACCATAACCTTGGCCGCAGAGGTCCTCAACTTTTAGTTGGCTCTCCTTCAGAAAAGTTTATTGCTAGATTTTCAATCTCTTCTGTTTTTGAAAAAAGCATCAGTGCTGATTGAAGCATTCCTTTATGGTCAGGTCATGTACATAACGCACCACAAAGCACACCTGTGCAATACAGTGGTGCTTGAAAGCAGAATTTTCTATATTTCTGCATAAATATGATCTAAATTATAATTTTTTCACACAAGTCCTAAAAGTAGACAAAGAGAACCCAAATAAACAAAGGACACAAAAATATTGGTCATTTACTTATTGAGGAAAATGACATATGATCTGTGAGTGGCAGAAGTATGTGAACCATATTAAGGCATATTGCATTCAGCAGCTGAAGTCACCCCTTGTGCAGCGATAACTGCAACTATATGTTTCCAGTAACTGTTGATCAGTCCTGCACATTTTAGCCCATTCCTGAGTACAGCATCAACTCTGGGATGTTGGTGGGTTTCCTTACATGAACTACTTGACAAAGGTCCTTGCAGAACATTTCTCTTTGATTAAGGTCAAGACTTTGACTTGGCCATTTCAAAATATTAACTTTATTCTTCTTTATCCATTCTTTGGTAGAACGACTTGTGTGGTTAGGGTCATTGTCTTGCTGCATGACCAACTTTCTCTTGAGATTCAGATCGCAGATGTCCTGACATTTTCCATTAGAATTTGATGGTATAATTCAGAAATCATTGCTCCATCAAGGATGGCAAGCCGTCTTGGCCCAGATACAGCAAAAGAGGCCCAAACCATGATACTAACACCACCATGTTTCACAAATGGGATAAGGTTCTTATGCTGGAATGCAGTGTTTTCCTTTCTTCAAACATAACACTTCTTATTTAAACCAAAAATTATATTTTGGTCTCATCTGTCCACAAAACATTTTTCCAATAGCTTTCTGGCTTGTCCATATTATTGTTAGCAAACTTCAAAAGGGCAGCAATGTTCTTTTTAGAGAGCAGTAACTTTCTCCTTGCATCCCTGCCATGCAAACCATTGTGTTCTGCTGGTGGACTCATTAACATTAGCCAATGTGAGGGAGGCCTTTAGTTGCTTAGAAGTTACCCTGATTTCCTTTACGACCTTTATGTAGACAGACAATTACACAACTTGCTCTTGGAGTGATCTTTGTTGGTTGACCACTTCTGTGGAGGGTAACAATGGTCTTGAATTTCCTCCATTTGTACACAATCTGTCTGACTGTAGAGTGGTGGAGTCCAATCTCGTTAGAGATGGTTTTGTAACATTCTTCCAGCCTGACACGCATCACTCTTTTTCTGAGGTACACAGAAATCTCCTTTGTTCATGCCATAATACACTTCCACAAATGTGTGTTGTGAAGATGAGACTTTGATTGAGCACCCTATTTAATTTAAAGGACAGGGATCTCTCACACCAAATTGTCATGTCATTGATTGAAAACACCCGACTCTAAATTCACCTTCAAATTAACTGCTAATCCTAGAGTTTCACATACTTTTGCCACTCTCAGATATGTAATATTGGATAATATTACTTAATAAATAAATGACCAAGTATAATGTTTTCGCATTTCTTTAATCGGTTTCTCTTTGTTTACTTTTAGGATGATGTTTTAGGTCATATTTATGCAGATATCTATAAAATTCTACACAAACTTTCTAGCACCAGTGTAGGTAATACATCATTAATCTTGAGTAAAATGGAGAATATTGATGCTTCCCTCACTTCCAGGAATGCTGATATTTCGTACAACTACTCAGCATTATTAGAAAATCAGGAGCAAAAGCAAAATATCACCAACAATACAAAAACATACTACCAAATTATTACTTTTGCAGATCAACTTTTGTTGTCTCCATTGAGCAGATAGAGAGTGAGCGGGAAATGGAAACCATGGAGCAGAACATTAGCGGAGTAATTAATGAATGCTTTTAGTGGGGATGGTAAATACTCTCCGCTGCACTTGATTCTGTTCATACAGCCTACAGGACTGTTCTCCCTACCAGAGGAGCACCTTAGCCAATGAGGGAAAATGGGCAGTGGCTCAGGCTATATAGCCACTCCACTGTGCACATCCTTGAATAAACTGGAAACTCTGTGTGTACACTTAAATATTGAAAAAAAAAAAATATTTGCCAACTATGAAGTGGCAATATACTGCAAGTCAAAAAGTCAAAAGATTTACTATTCCACAATGTAAACAGAAATTTACATTGGTGTTGCTGTTGCAAAACGACAGCCCATTTCTTTTCAGTCTGGAACATTGCTTGTATTTTTCTTCTTTGTAAGTCGCTTTGGATAAAAGCGTCTGCTAAATGAATAAATGTAAACATGGCCCTCTGATTCTGTCAAGTTAATGTCAAGGTTGCTACTTTGTTGTGTGACTACATTTCAATTATAAACTGCATGCTGATCTATGGAGGAGTTAGCAGAAAAAGGTCCAAAAGGTCTTTTCCACTTTACACCTATTCATTAGACATTCCATTAAACATTTTTCCAAGCCCACTAAACTCTCCAACTTATCAATAAAAAACACCAAATATAGTTAAACAGGTTGTGAATCAAACCCACCAAACTCCACAAGATTACCTTCCTGCACAGTTCAACAGCTCTGATGCAAATCAAACAAACCTGATCCAGCAGATTTCATTCAAAAGTTTACAAATATTTAGAGTCAGTAGAAAGTGTTTGTGGTATTTCAATTAAGTATGGTTTTGGCGCATTAATATCGTCACATTTGGTGTAAAACTATATGTTAACATAAGGGAGTGCAAAGATTACAGTGTCCAAAAAAAACATTGTACTAAACCAGATGTTCTCAACCTTTTGTAACTAAAGACCCCCCCTAAAGATTTTTTTTTGCTTTTGTGTTTTTGTACTTTTTTAATTACTTATGATTTTTAAAAATAACTTGTGACTTTTATAAAACTATATAACAGACAGGTATGGAACATGAATTGTCAAAAATGTTTCAGAACACTATAACTATTTTGAACAACAGCTGCAACAAAGAGTACTATTTAAAACATGTTGCATTCCAATCGTCTTGCATTCTAAAAACATTTGCATATATTGTAAATTGGGATGAAGCATGTATCTCATTAGCCATGCCGTTGTTAAATCAATCAGTGGAACACCTGCACGTCTGTCAGCTGCCATGCAATCAATCGAATGTGCTGCTCCAGCTCTCAGCCACTCACTGAACAGAGCAGATGCAGAGAGAGGTGAGATTGCAGTGGGAAAGCAAACCCTCGCGATTGCAGGACAGTACTGGAGACGTTTGGAAAGTTGCTAAGGTTCTTCCAAAAAGTCACTAGATTTGTCGTTAGATGCTCTTTTTTTTTTGCAAAAAAGTCGCTAAAGAAGTCTGAAAAGTTGCTATGTTGGCAACACTGGTCTGCAATGACGGGCTAGATAAAAGGCAGGCTAAGCTCCGCCTCTCCCCATAAGAAAATGCAGAGGGAGAGGGAACATGGGGTTTTTCAATATATGCACATTCTATTTGAAACGCAATAAAATACACCGAGTACCCAAATGATGCCCTGTGTGTTTTTTTTTTTCTTGAAAACAATTTGAGCCCCCCTTCCTATCTCTCCTGGCATGCCCCCCTGGTTGAGAACCACTGTACTAAATATGCCAAAATGGTACACCAGACAATAGCCAGATGAAATCCCAACTACTGATTAGTTTAATCAGGTGCCATGAATTTGGCCGAAAATCCAACTTTTCAGGATCTCTAGACCACTGCTATAGATGAGACCTTCATTCCAACATTTCAATGTCCCAATATCAATAAGCAACACCATGTGTGTTTTCAAGTCGCATGTAATGGTCTACATGTAAAAAGTCACATTACATGCTGATCCATGTGACTTTCACATTGTCCATCTAAAACATTAATATCTGAACCAATGTCAGCCCTTAGAGATCACAGGCTGATTTAACAACAGTGCTAACATTGTCCCTCCTTTATCCAGAAGAGAGGTATGTGTATTGAGCAAGAGCACAATTGCGGGTGAAGCACCAGTCATTGACGTTTGACCTTAAGGGACTCTGATCCCATATCTGGAGAAGGGTTCGGGCTGAACCACAGACATAGCAAGATGATGAGATGGCAGACGTGCAGGGACAAGGAGCTGAAGATGGTGGAAGGATACGTGTTCCACGCCAGCTCTATCAGACCTAGTATCAACACCCTGAGAGACAGAGAGGAGAGGAGTTATAAATCAGTAAAAAAAATCAGTGTGACGTAGTGACAAGATGACATTGTGAAAAATTTAATGAATGAGACAAAAATGTAAGATGGAGAAAGCAAATGAGAGAGAGAAATCCAGAAAGAAAAACAGGGGACAACAAGAAGAACAGGGGACAACAAGAAGAGACAAACTAGAAGAGAACAAGAACAGATGAGAAGATGGAAAGGCTTTTCACACTGTGCTTAACCCCAGGCTATTACCGTTCTAAATCCCGCTTTTAACCCTCAGGTCAGAGAAACCCCACATGTTGTGAAAACAGTAGTTGCAGCATTTGATGGAACAAAAAAAAAAAAGTCAAATTGTGAAATCGCATCAATTGGAATGAATAGTTGACAGTTTAATTTGTACAGTTATGGTCAGAGAAGTAATTATAAAACAATTCCCTTTTTGATTCGGCGGGAAATAAGGAAACCAGAGGCAGGCTTGATAGCTCAAAAGTGACTCGGTTTATTTAACCATTTTAAATTTTGCTTTTCAACTATATTATTTTACTGCGCACATATATTTTATATTATATAGGTGAATCTCAAAAAATCTTAATATCGTGGAAAAGTTCTTTTTTTCTGTAATTTAATTTGAAAAAGTGGAACTTTCATATATTGTACATTCATTACACACAGTGAAATATTTCAAGCCTTTTTTTTTTTGTTTTAATCTTGATTATGGAAATAAAAAATAAAAAAATCTAGGATCTCAAAATTTTAGAATAAAGAATTTATAATAGAGAAATGTCAACCTGAGAAGAGCTCTAACCAGCTAATTAAGTCAAAACACCTGAAACGGTTTCTCTCAGTCTGGCTCAGTACACAACCACAAGCATGGGGAAGATGAAAGTAAATTTTGCATTTCATTTGGAAATCAATGTGCCAGAGTCTGGAGGAAGAGTTGACAGGCACAGAATCCTCTTTGATTGAAGTCCAGTGTGAAGTTTCCACAGTCAGTGATGATTTGGGGTGCCATGTCATCTGCTGGTGTTGGTCCACTGTGTTTTCTCAAGTCGAGAGTCAATGCAGCGTCTACCAGGAGATTTTACAGCACTTCATGCTTCCATCTGCTGACAAACATTATGGAGATACTGATTTCCTTTCCAGCAGGACTTGGCCCCTGCCCACAGTGCCAAAACTACTAGTAACGTTTGATGACCATGGTATCTGTGCTTGATTGGCCAGCCAACTTGCCTGACCAGAACCCCATAGAGAATCAATGAGAAACCAGACCCAACAATACAGAACAGCTGAAGGCCAAAGCATAACCCCTCAGAAGTGCCACAAGATGATTGCCTCCATGCCACGCCGCATTGATGCAGTAATTTGTGCAAAAGAAGCCCTGACCAAGTATTAAGTGTATAACTTAACATACTTCTCAGTAGGTCAACATGTCTGTATTATAAATTCTTTATTCTAATATTTTGAGATATTTCACTTCATGTGTAATAAATCTAGAACATATGAAAGTTCCACTTTTTGAATAAAATTATAGAAAAGAAAGAACCTTTCAACAACATTCCACTATTTATTTATTTTTTTAAGATGCACCTGTACATACAGTGCCCTCCACTAATATTGATACCCTTGGTAAATATGAGCAAAGAAGGCTGTCATTGCTTAAAAAAATTGTCATTGTTTAATCTTTTAACCTTTTGTTTAAAAAATTCTCTCATGGATATCAAAACTGCAAACACAGGTTTATCAAAAAAACAAAATATATTTCTTAAATATAGGGTATGCAACAATTATTGGCACCCCTATGAATTAATATGAGAAAAATATATCTGAAGTATATTCCTACATATGTTTTAAATTTTTTAGTATACCTGGATGACTACGAAAAGGAAATTGTTCAACCATGTCTTCCTGTTTCACAGGGGTATAAATATATGTAACACAAACGCCAAATTCCCTTAGTCATTCATAACAATGTGTAAGACCAAGGAATACAGCCGTGACATGTGGCAAAATGTTTTGGGAAGTGGGAATAAGAAATGGGAAGTGGCTATAAGAAAATAGCACAAGCAATGAAAATGCCCATTTCCACCATCAGGGCAATAAGTGAAGTTCCAGTCAAATATTATGAATCAACCTGGAATTGGACGTGTGTCTATATTGTCTCAACGCACTGAAGAGGATGGTTCAAGTGGCTAAAAAATCTCCAAGGGTCACAGCTGGAGAATTGCAGAAGTTATTTGTGTCTTGGGGTCAGAAAATCTCCAAAACTATAACTGGAACTTTAAATGGGATCGGGTTCTATGGTCAGATGAAACCAAAACAGAGCTTTCTGGCAATAAACACCAGAGGTGGTTTTGATACACACAGAGAGGTAGCGATAGGGAAAGGTACCTCATGCCCACAGTTAAATATTGTGGTGGCTCTTCAATGTTTTGGGGCTGTTTTTCAGCCAGAGGTCCTGGACATTTTGTTAGGATAAATGGCATTATGGACTCAATCAAATATCAACAGATATTAAATGAAAACTTCTGCTAAAACTTTTAAAATGGGCCATGGTTGGATCTTCCAGTAGGACAATGATCCAAAACATAAATCAAAATCAACACAAAAATGGTTAACTGACCATGAAATCAAGGTCCTGCCATTTCCATCCCAGTCCCCTGACAAGAAACTCATACCTGTGGGGTAAACAGAAAAGGAGAGTCCACCAGCATGGACCTTGAAATTTAAAGGATCTGGAGAGATTCTGTATGGAGGAATGGTCTCAGGTCCTTTTCCATGTATTCTCCAGGATTCCATTTATACAGGGTTTAGAATGACCCAGGGTTAACTATTTCAAGTGAGCAAAGTCCTAGACTCAAGTTAGTAACTTTTACAATTAAAATAAGTGAAATTTTGTAAAGAGAAATTGTAGCACACAAGATCACTTCAGGTATATGTGCATATGCATGTGCTCTCACCTGAGTAGGTGAGCCAGTTTCGTCACTCCACCGCTCCACAGCAAGTAGGGCAGAGTGTGAAAATACCAAACATAGAACTGGTAGTGCAGCGAGCGGCAAAAGCACATGCCAATGAAGTTGGAAGAGTACAAGATGAGAACGATCTGTGAGAGTCGGTTAGGGAACACCGAAACATTGATCAGTAAACACATTAACGAAATATAACACTATAAAAATTAAAGCAAATAACAAAAGAGAAATGGAACGAAAGACAACAGACACTTGTTTGGCCCTCATTAAGAGAAGGCAGCTGAGCTCTCCAGACTTAAATGTGATTGTTAGGCTTCTTTTGCATGAGATATTTAAACAACTTACAAACAAGTGACATAAAATTGTCTGATTACTTATGACCCCCTGACATGGCCAGACTGTATTTCCAAATGCTTTGCCAAACACAGATCTCCAAAATTAAAGCTGACATTCTGTAACTGAACCTCCTATTTTCAGATACATCTCTATCAGCTGGGGTACAGAACAAAAAACATCCCAAACCTCTAAAAATTCCATCATCATTATATATCAGAATTTTTCAGTTTTAAAATGAGACACATAAAAAGATATGATCAGCAGTGAGCTTATGTATCATTGGCTTCCTCTCTGATGGATCTTTCAAAAGAGCCCAAGCACTGCTCCCTGGCCTGTAAAACACACACACACACACACACACTTTAAAGATGTCTGCATTTCTCTTCATGAATGGGTTTATATCACAGAAGACAAGTTGCATAGATTAGTGGACTAACACAGCAGCTGTGGAGATGTTGACTAGTCAGGCAGGTAAAAAAAAACAAGTCACACAGACAGTAAATGAAGCAGGTAAATGTACTTTGTTAGTCTGAAAAAAATGAGATGAAATCAGTTCTACTGTCAACTGCACATGGATTTTTGTCTCATTTTCTTTTGCTTTAATACTTTATAACTTTGCATGGAGGTGTATCCAGGTACATTACAGTCAAATCAGTTGTGCATGCCATCCCAAAGAGGTTGGTCCATGCGTCACACAGAGTTTAATATGGTGTTAAAACCTCAGAGACGCTGCTGTAGACTTTGCGTCCTCCATTGACAATTAAGATAGGATTTTATCATTTAGTGATAGTTTCTGTGCTGTGCTCAAAAGCACTGAAGCTTTGTAGTAGTCTGTATACAGCTGTTACCCGAATTATGGTTTTGCGTGGTCTATGTTGCATAAATAAAACAGCATAAAAATAGTGATGTCCTGAAATAGTTTCTGCTTTAACTATGGAAAAGACAACAAATTGACTACTTCTTTGATTTAATGACCAGCTAGTAAAAATGTGTAGCCTTGCAACCCCCATCACAGGAGGTTTCGGTCACTGTGGAACATCACAGAGCCTCCTACCTCTTCCATTTCCTCAATGTAAAACAGATGAGTGTGGTTAGGTGAGCGGATAACAGTGCCAGGTGGAAGTACCTAAAGAAGGAAATTGCACATGTTTAACAACATCATTATGTTATTAAATATGTTCTACTTTATTGTAGTTGCTCTCTCCATTATGTGTCATTATTAGCAATAATGTAACAAAAAGGAGATTTGCAATGCATACAGAGCCACATTCATCTTTTACACAGTCTACAATAATAAATGCCAACTCACTGCTGTGGGGTGAAGAGAATACCTGCTGAGGAAAATATCCTCCGGCAAGAAGCGCCAGTTCACTGTCCACTTAAACAGAAACTGACGGCCCAGATCAAATGCCCGGCTCATGTAGCCTACAGGATTCACCAAGAGAAAGGGCAAACCTAACACAAGCTAAAGACAAAGAAGAAAGGGAAGTTAAGACCAATAGTGGGAGAAAGAGAGGCAAGTGGAAAGAGGAAATGAGATGAGAAGAAGCACAAAGGACTAAGATGAAGAGTTGCTTTCATTTATTTGTGGTTTATAGTATATAAACCAGAAACAAATTATTTATAACTATTCCTTGTTTTTAATCAAGAAAGTAATTTTTCTGTGAGTATATTAAACCTGTAATCTGACCCAGCATTCACAGTAGCAAGCAACAGGCTTTGTGACATTGCTGTGATTCTAGCAACAAGTGACAAGTGAATAGACTCTCAATCCTATGCAAATCAGGTAGTATGTGGTGAAACAACAAATCGAAATTACTGGCTAATACATATAAATCATGGAGTAGCATGTATGCAACTTAGCTACCTACATTTTGGGGACCTTAAAACTAAATGGATGTTGAACATCAGTGACCTGTGGCTTATAAATACAGTGTGAATGTTTCAACATGCTTTTATGCATTTTGTCAGAATGTGTGTGAGACCTGGATGATGGCACAGAGTGTGAGCTTGGGAAGGGTCTTCATCAGTCCAAACTCTGACAAGAGGATGAAGAGGAGTCCTGGAGCGAAGAGCATCACGTTCATCTTCACTGACACTGCCAGACTGTCCACATTACAGAATTTGCAGAGATTACAGAATTTTAAGCACATACACAATCACTGCAAGAGATGATTAACTCAGTTATGACATGTTAAGATTTACATTTTCAAAAGCCATGCCTTTATGTTCCCGTTATATTTTTAGAATTTTATCCAGAAATCCATCTATCCATCGAATTCTATCCTTGTCTATGTCATTTTACCTATAAAGGGCACAGCCCAGGGTCCAGTGTGCATCCAGAATGAGGTTGACTGCTCCAAACAGCAGCATCATGGCCACAGGGTCATTAAAAAGTCGCAGCACAAAGATGGAGTGGATCCGATATGACGCGCAGCACACAAAGAAGAACACATATGGTGGGACCTGAAGAGACAAGAAGTAAAATGTTTATATATGACTTTTTATATAGTTCAAAGTGGTTGTATAAACCCTTCAATAAATAAAGAAAACAAACATGTAAATCTGATTCACCAGTGTCCTATGAAAAGGAAAATATTTTTATACTCAAAGCACAAGATATATAGTGCCCTCCGGTATTGTTGGCACCCTTGGTAAATATGAGCAAAGAAGCCTGTGAAAAATTTGTCTTTATAGTTAAGCCTTTTGATCTTTTGTTTAAAAAATAAAAAGACAAATACTCTGCTCTCATAGATATCAAACAACTGCAAACAACTCAAGATTATCCAAAAATATCTGTTAAATATAGGTGTGCAACAATCATTGGCACCCCTATGAATTCATATGCAAAAAATATATTTGAAGTATATTCCCATTGATATTTCAAAAAAAATGTTTTAATACACCTGGGTGACTAATAAAAGGAAGTTGTTCAACCATGATTTCCTGTTTCACAGGGATATAAATATAGGTAACACAAACGCCAAATTCCCTTAGTCATTCATAATGGGTTATATCATGTAATACAACTGTGATGTGTGGCAAAAGGTTGTTGAGCTTCACGAAATGGGAAGTGGCTATAAGAAAATAGCACAAGCATTGAAAAAGCCCATTTCCATAATCAGGCCAATAATTAAGAATTTCCAGCCAACTGGAAATGTTATGAATCAACCTGGAATTGGACATGTATCTATATTGTCTCAACACAGTGTGAAGAGGATGGTTCGAGTGGCCAAAAAATCTCCAAGGGTCACAGCTGGAGAATTGCAGAAGTTAGTTGTGTCTTGGGGTCAGAAAGTCTCCAAAACTATAATCTGAAGCAACCTACATCACCACAAGTTGTTTGGAAGGGTTTCAAGAAAAAAGCCTCTACTCTCATCCAAAAACAAACTCAAGCATCTTCCGTTTGCCAGACAGTAATGGAACTTCAAATGGGATCGGGTTCTATGGTCAGATGAAACCAAAACAGAGCTTTCTGGCAATAAACACCAGAAGTGGTTTTGGTACACACAGAAAGGTAGCGATATGGAAAAGTTCCTCATGCCCATGGGTAAATACTGTGGTGGCTCTTTTCTGCCAGAGGACCTGGACATTTTGTTAGGATACATGGCATCATGAACTCTAATTTTAATTAATTATCATCAATTTGTATAGCGCTTTTTTACAATGGTACATTGTCTCAAAGCAGCTTTACAGAAATATCATTTTTACATTTACAAGC
>JAFFST010044725.1:1576-12306 GCA_022414735.1 Noturus placidus | reverse complement strand
TATACACACACACAAGAAAAAGTGTGTGACCCTTTTGGAATTTCATGGTTTTCTGAATACATTGGTCATAAAACGTGACCTGATCTTCATCTAAGTCAAGGGTATTGACAAATATAATGTGTCTAAAATAATAACACAAAAAAAATCTGATCTTTCATGTCTTTATTGAGAACAACCAAAAAAAACCTCATGGTGCTTGTGGAAAAAGTATGTGAACCCTTGAGTTAATGACCTCAAAAAAGCTAATTGGAGTCAGGTTTTAGCACACCGTGAGTCTTGTAGAAAATGATTTTGGAGGTGTGGGCTACAGCTACTTTGACTGATAAAAACCCATCAAACTTTTGGAGTTTGCTCTGCACAAGAAGCGCATGCTTATGTGAGCTTTCAGAGGATTTAGGATCTAGAATTGTTGATTTACAGAAAGCTTTCAAGGGTTACAAAGTGATTTCAAAAGACTTTCAAAAGACACTTTGGGACTGTTGTTATTCTACCAAGAAGTGGGCGCCCAGTCAAAATGACAAAAAGCACAATGAAGACTCATCAACGAGGTAAAGAAATAACTCTAAATGACCGCCAAAGATTTGAATGCATCATTGGATCGGGGGAGGAGGAGGTTCAACCAGTTATTAATTCTAAAGGTTCAATTACTTTTTTCACTGCCATTTTGAATGTTGAATGAGTGTGTTCAATAAAGACATGAAAATCAGAATTTGTTTGTGTTATTATTTTAGGCACATTATATTCGTCAATACCTTCGACTTAGATCATCAGATCACATTTTATGACAAATTTAAGCAGAAAACCATGAAATTCCAAAAGGTTCCCATACGTTTTCTTGCCACTGTATGTATATATAATTTATTTTATAATATTTATGCATTATTTTTATGGATGCACAAAATGCACCTAATTAAACTACAGTCCTACATTATTATATATTGTGGTGTGTATGTCACCTCTCGAGACGTAACGGAGATGTGGACGGATGCAATCACAGGTTAACTGTTTTATTTAAGAGAGACACGGGCGGGTAAATCCAAAACGTGATCCATAAGCGTAATCCAAAACATGCAAAAGGTCAGGCAATTAGCAAACAGGCATAAACGGGCAAGGCAGATTTCGTTGTTGTGGTCACGGAAAACGGTCAATAAATAAAACAAGAAACATAAACTATAAAGAGGAACTGGGAGCGGAGAAACTGGCATGGACTAAATAGACTAATCTACACATAAAACATGACATTGGCAATAACTATGACTGTGGTAAGGACTCTAAACCAGTCTACTCTACTATATCTATTCTAATCTAATATTCCGCGCTGTGTGCTGGGAGATGCACAGTATATATGCAGACAATCAGCGTCGTGACAGCTGAGGGCAATTCAGACACACGTGAAACAATAGCCAATGACAGAACTGGGAGTCACAACGTCACGATTGTAAACAAAGGAAAAGCAGTTGTGAAAAGTTTTAGCCTGAAGTTTATATTTGTAAAACTAAGTTCGTGGATTTTATTTTAAATAAACAAAAAAGGGTACTGAACGCTTGCCCCTCCCCGAGAATAAATAATCGGCCAACTAATCGATTATAAAAATAATTGTTAGTTGCAGCCCTAGTGAAAATAATATTATTTTGTTGTACTTTTACACCGTTACACAATGTTCCACTTTTGAGCCATCTGTAAATATAGGTAAGTGAACAGGGAAGAGATTTCTAATGTCTAAATATTTCTGATGTATACATTTGAGTGTCATTCCTTTCTTCTGACGAGTCTGATCCATGTTGATGATTAGTTTCCTTAGTTTCCAAAAAGGTTTAGATTATCCAAGTTTAAGTTTTCCAAATGTGGTTTAATCCGAATACCAAAAAAGTCTGATGCTTTTAGGATTTGTTCTCCTACTGAGTAATGTATTGGGGATTTAAAAAAACAAAACTGTGGAATAGGCTGGGTAATTTATCTTTGCCTTTAGTTTAAGAACATATTGGAGTGACAGCTTCAACTGTCTATTATGAAGTTATGATTCACTGGTTTCAGTGTACTCGTGGCTTCTGAATGCTCCCAATGCAAGCCATAATCCCAGATGATGCACTGTGTGAAGCTTTTGTTTGTATGATTTCCTGTCCGAATCATGAATTATGTTCCCATAGACCAAACGTGATCGGATTAATACTCTATAAAGATGCAGAAGTATATAAAGTTTTCAAATGTGGGATTAAAGTTAATTTGTTATCCATGAGAAGGCCTAAGAACTTTGTTTCCTTAAAAACTTTGATGGGGTCTATTGATTAATTCTGGGTCATGATGAAGGGATCGCTGGAGGCAGAACTGTGTGCAGACTGTTTTGCAGTTTTGAAAATCTGAAACCATTATCAATTGACCACTGGTTAATCTTGTGAATACATAACTGTAATTGCCTTACAATTGTGCTCATGTCCCTCCATCTGTAACAGATGCAAAGGTCATCAACATATAGGCTACAGAATATGCTGGGACCAATGTTATTAAAGATGCTAATCTAATTAAAGATTATTAAAAACTCTAGTCTAATCAGGTGGTCCAAGGTCATCTGTCCACATCTAAAACCACACTGGAAGTCAATTATTTGTTTCTTTGATTCCAGTATCCAGACGAGGCGATTGTTTACCATCCTTTCGATAGTTTTGCAAAGTCAACTGGTGAGGGCAATTGGCCGATAGTTATTTGGATTAGTATGGTCTTTTCTGGTTTAGGTATGAGAATTATTGTTGCTTCTTTTCAAGCAGATGGTATTTTACCAGAGGACCAAAAAAAGTTTGAATTCTCCAAAAGTAGGGATAATGTACTAAGGGGTAAGTGCTTTAAGAATTGGTAATGGATTTTATCTGGACCAATAGCAGTATGGTGTGAGCATTTCAAAGAGTTCGGTAATTCTTCCATCTTGAAAGGTTGATTATATGGTTCGTTGTTATTAGTGGAGATATTCAGCGGTATACTTTCCTGTTGTACTCGTGCAGACTGGAATTCAGTGTATTTTTGACATGTTGAATTTGTGATCCACTTCCCACTTGCGAACCATATTCCAGATCCTCATCATGGGTGTATTACATGTTAAGATTGATACAAACGGTCTCTAACTTTGTTTTTGTTTTTTTGCTTCACTAATGATCCTGTGAGCTTGAACTCTACATATTTTAAAATGTTGCTAGGTTTGCAGTTGATGGATGTTTGTTAAAGTCTTTCATCCATTTTCTGAACTTCGATAGCCTTTTTACACTGCTCATTAAACCACAGATTAGCCTTACAGTGTGATCTGGTTGATGTCTTTAGTATTGTTTCATCTGCAATAGCATTTAATTGATCAGTGAAGCTTTTGATGGGGTCCTGATTGTCTTGCAATATTGAAATAAATCTCTGACTGCACAATGTTTAGAAGGAAGACCAATTTGCTGTCTTTAGCTGCCATCTTGAGGGTCTTTGTTGGGCATCTGTTTTTGTAAAGGAGATGATAAGGTGAAACAAAGTGGTCAGTCCCATTGTTGGGTGATTACTCAAAAAAAAGTAATCCACTACAGATTACTAATTACTACTTTAAAATTGTAATCTGACTACATTACTTTTTACATGTAGCAATCAGTAATCTGATTACTAATTACTTTACTTTCACGTTATTTCAAAATCCATCAAACCAACAAAAATACATTACAAAGTGAAACTCCGTTCTTTCAGTAATTTTAGCACGCAATGTACAACATGATCAGAAAATGTCTGATATATCATAAAACTTGCCTCGGGTGTTCTCACTTTTTGTAAGACAACCAGACCGATAAAATATAAAACTATTCAAACTAGGCTAGTTTGGATATCGCTAGCCAAGGGTTCGTTGTAGTAGTTTAGCTGCTATAGTGCCATGCAGAGTACATAATCTTTCCTTATGCCTGCTCGTATCATGTTCACGTAAACTGGAACACGTATAGACATTTACACACCTTGTTTTCCTGCTCAGCATCAGAGGATGTTACTGTTTCAGTTTCCCCTTTACTGGTTTAAAATATATAAATAATATTTTTTTTACCACACACTGACTGTGTGCGCTAACGTTTTGCAGACTTAAGAGCAGTCAGCCAATAAGACACGAGTATTTCCATGTATTTTCCTTTAAACCCTGTCTGATTGGTCTCGTCTCCATTCACTGAAGATGGCAGGCGGTCTTCATTTAGTGACATTCAGTTATGTAGTGACAAACCACTCCAAGTGGAGGATTATTTGGGGCTAAAGAACAAATCTTCTGGGGAAAATATGATTTATTTTAGAAATGCATTTTACTTAATATCGTTTTCGTAACAAGAAATTTGTAACACAAGAAACGTAATTTTACTGACATCAGTAAACGTGATCAGATTACATAAATTTAAAATGTAATGTGTTACATTACTGCATTATCAGAAAAAGTAATTGGATTACATGAACACGTTATACCCGACTCTGGTCACTCCCACATAGGTGATCCCAGACCTGCACTGAATATGGTCAGGTCAATTGCCAAATAAGTGCCCTGACCTGGATGGAGGCAAGATTTAGTCCCATCATTTAGTAAACATAAATCATTGTTGTTTGTGAAATCTTCCATTCTCTTCCCTTTGACATCACAGCAGTCTTCTCCCCATAAAGGGTTATGGCCGTTAAAATCTCCCATGAGAATGAATGGAGTCGGTAGTTGAGCGACAGGTTCATCCAGTTCTTGTTGTGTAATAATTTCATTGGGAGGTATGCACAGTGTAATGACTTTATGAAGAGTAAGTCACACTGCTTGTAGTTGGGTATCTAATGGAATATAACTGAATTATATCTTGTTTCACTAGGACAGCAGATCAACCAGTGGGTCATTGTAAGTTTGGTCAATATGCATTAAACATTGTAAAATTCTTGTGGGTCAAGGGATCATTTGGCGATAAATTAGTTTCCTGAATACAAAAAGCAAGTGGATTTAAAATGCCAGTTAAGCATTATAATTCTGTGAATTTAGCATTGACACCCTGGCAATTCCAGTGAATTATGATTATCATCAAGTAGGAAACATTAGATTAGATACATAAGACGAAAAAATAAAGCAAGGTATAATATTGGCAGCATTCCCAAAAGTAAAGGAAAAATTTAAGAAAGAAAAAGAAAGTAGTACCATTGTGGGATGACCATGTAAGGATATCCAGGTAAGGAAGTAGTTTAAAAAAAAAAAAAAAAAGAAATAAAACATTGAAGATTGTTAAAAGAGCACAACTTTCAACACCTGATTCAGTTTAAGCTAGCTCAGGCAGAAGTAAGGAAGACAATAAGACAAACAAAAATGACATTCTGGAAAACATTGTGATTCTATTGAAAACTCTTTGAAGAGTTTGAAGAGATTGAATAAATATGGGGGTATGATTAAAAAGATGGGGGTGATTGTAGAGAACTATCAACAATCACATGCTTTAAGAATATGCTTAGCGGTAATCAGAACTGCCTCAGTATGTGCACTTCAGGTTGAAGCAGGTGAAATGCCTTTGTGGTTATGATGTAGGCAACTGACAACCAACTATTGGATCAATCTAAGGGGGCGTGGAAATAACCTTCCAACGGAAAACGTATTACAGATATGTTGGGAGAAGCAGAAGAGAAAGAATGAAAGTTTTGGATGGACATGCAATTTAATAACAAAAGGAAAATAAAGTGTGTGATAAAGAATTTGCTGAAACTGTGGTGTGGCCTGATAAACCAATTTGGTTACTGGAAAACCCATAGGTTGATCTAAAGCAGGGGTGTCAAACTCATTTTCACCGAGGGCCACATCAGCATAATGGTTGCCCTCGATCTAGGATGTGTTATTTTAGTGTTACCTTTATTTTTTTGAGCAGTGTATATACAGTTGAATTATATGCTATACTAATAGCATTAGAATGGATTGAACAGACCAGGGATAACATTTTAAAATGTAGCAACACTATCAGCCCTTATGAGTATTAAGTATGGAATAACTCCAAATCATCAAGAATTAGTGTTGGAATTTTTTTTTACAAACTCAAGAACATGCAGACTAGGGAGAAGTATTACATTCATGTGGGTCCCAGCATGTGGGAAATGAGAAAGCTGATAGATTGGAAAAAGAGGCACCAAAAGGGACATGTTGATGTGAAATTTAAGTTCCAAAGTCAGAAGGGAAGAATCAGAGAATGGAAAAGCGGCAACATTAGTGGGATCATGAAAATAAAAGGAGACATCTCTTAGGGCTGCACAATTAATCGAATATTGATTTTGATTATGATTTTGTCTGCTCACGATAACATGAACATGATCGACTGTGATACTGATGTTTAAAGTTTATCCTCCACTCATAGAAAATTCCACTGCAGATCAAGTCACGAGTTTCCTAAACTTACAGCCAGTAACCATAGAATAGTGCAGAGATGATGTCAATTTGTATGTCAAAACCCAGAAATGAGTTTGCATTTTAGCGCTCCCGCTACATGCTTCACTTCGGGTTTTAGAGCAAGCTGCATGCTCCAGCGCTCGTGTGAGAGGAAATCATAACACTAACAACTTGCTAAATGGGACAGAAGACGTTGTCAGGGGCATTAAACCTCATCATGCCGAACAGGAAAAAACTTTGCAGATAAACTGGTTACTGGCAGATAAATACAAACAATTACAAAAAAAAACGTGGATGAAGATTCATCCACAGAGTAAATCCGTATTAAGGAAAATGTTTTTAAATCAAGCTTGTAAAAGTTGTCGGAAGCTTGGTGATGGTGACGTTGAAGTCACGTGACTGTAGTGTACCGGTAGTTTGTTTATAGCATATGGTTTGCTTTTTATTTCTGGCGATTGTATTTAGGCTTCAAAATTCAAAAAAAGTTGTGTTCATTCGTGAAATTTATCTTGGACAAAACATATTAGTATTGTAAACTTTTGTTGATCACAGAGCTTATTTTTTGCGATAATCCAAAAATCTATGGGAAAATCCTATTGGGTTTTTGTCGAGGGAACCAGTGTGATGCTAACTTCTGGGTTCCGGAACAAAATGACATCATCCCTGCACCTCTCTATTGAGTGATTTGGCTGCGTCTCTCCCCCTGTAAACACTGTTATTGCCTTTTCTGCATAGGCCTGAATTGTTTTCAATTGGTTGCATATTGTTATATTTGATCGCACATTTTCATAATGTTGATGGTATTATTTCTTTTTTACTTGTCCTATATTTTTGGAACAATTTTATTTATATTTTCCTTCTACGAGATGATGCACCATGGACCAGTCTAATTTGATGCAAATATTTGTACATTAGCAGGAATGTAGCACAACATGGAGCTGAAAGCAGTGGTCTGTTTATTTAAATGTGAAACTGCAATACAAATATGCTGTCCCTAAAAATCAATGAATAATCGTGATAAATGATCGAGATCTCAATAATCAAAATAATCATGATTATCGGTTTGGCCATAATCGTGCAGCCCTAACATCTGTACAGGGTTCAAAATAAAGTAGGTTAGACAGAGGGAAAATGAAAGAAAAAAAAGCAAGTTATAATAAGTAGACTAAGGATAAATAAAACTCTACATATCATAGGAAAACATCCTACAGGTTTATGCGATGAATATTCGGAGGAGACAGTTAAACACTGTCTTTATGTCATGCACGATATATTCACAAGAAAGAACAGCTAAGGAGAATTGATATAGGAGAGTACAATATTAAAACGACAATACAATGTGGAAATGATGATAAAGGAAGGAAATATTTGATTAATTTCCTAAGAAGGACTGGACTGCATGGACGAATTTACTTAACAAGGACTAAGTTAAAGAAAGACAGTAGGCGGCAGTAATACAACAATTTGTATGCTAACTGCCATAAAACAGCAAAGAATAAGAAGACTTTAATCCCGTACCTGATTTGCATGAAACTCTTTTCGTGATCATAAACGAAAAACATGGAAATGAGGGCAAAGAAAACTGAAGTGTGAATGAAAATAAAATAATGAGCAGAAGGCGCAGGTAACAGACTAAATGAAACAAGAAAAGCACAAATGTGTTTTTAATTCTGATTATTTTGTTTTCTTTTTGTTACTTCGATCGATTCTTTTATTATTATTATTATTTTATTTTTACGACCAAGGATACTTATGGTTTAAAATTGACGCCATAACATCACCGTGTACGGATAGACTGCATGCTCTGTCTGATAGCCGGTTAGCAAGCACAAGACTTACATGCTACTTTTTGAATGACCCACACATTGATGCCGACTTCCACACACCAGAGCAGCGCCGCGACTAGGAGAGTGTACTCCGGTTTGAACAATATCAGATGTTTGTCCTGCCATATGGAGTTGACTGTAGTTTGAAATGGGGACGGGCGAGCAGTTCTCTTTTTGCCGCCTGCCATGTTTGACTATGTGACAACAGCGACACGGCTACAGCAACTGCAGGTTCCTGACGTTTTCCACCCGTATTCTACCACGCCGCGTGACGCTGTAAGAGGCGGGAGTTGTCTAAATACGGGTAAGGATAATAACGTATATGCAGAAGGCACGTCAATATGGTCGGCATATTAGAAGGGGCAATTTTCCCCTAGTTGCGCTCATTGGCTTAAAATTAATTTAGAGCATAAATTAAAATTTATCCAAAAATGCCAATAACTCAACTGTGAGTTTATAGTTTTGAAAGTCACAGTATTGTGCTGTTTGCCTTATATTTTACATGACTTATTATTATAATTTTTTTTTTGGTAATGTTCTTAATGTTTGGTAGTATGTGTGAAATTTTGTAAGATATGTGAATTTGTAAATGTGTACTTTAATTATCTACATATACTTATATGCCAAATAGAAAAAGACTATTCAGCTTGACATTTAGGAAATATGCCTAAAATTTTTAATATAATAATCTCATAATGCAAAATACTAGACAACTTTTCGTTTATTCAAGGTATATTCACTTTTGTTTCCTACCAGTTGGTTATGGCAAACACAGTTTTTTTTACACGGCAGTATACCGGGGCAGTGGCATTAAAGCAGGAGACACCAGCAGAATGAACAACTATTATGGAAGGTTGGACAGTTTATTGGAACTATTCAGTAGTATGACTCCTTTGAATCAGTTGAGCAGGAAAGGATGCTGGCTAAACTGCTGCTCATCATGGATTATGTTTACATGGACAGCAGTAATCTAAGGTGTTTACATGAGTTGTTTTTAGAATATTCTTTTCATATTCTAAAATGAATAAAAGTTTTACATGTTATAGAACATAGATCGGTTAACGGCAACGTCAGTACGTCCCCATGTCACTCCGTCTGACGTTCCCTCCAGAATTTCACGTATCAACATACAATCCGTCTTCGTTATGGTACTGTATACAGTTTTGGAGGTTTTTATTTAAAATTTTGCGAAAGCTTCAAGTGCAGTTAAATATTTGTCATGCTATACATGCAAATAGACGACTTCTTGAAGTCATGGGCTGCGTCCCAAACATGTATTTCACCTACTATAAAGTAAGTAAGTACGTGGTTTCGGACGCAGCCGTGCTCTCTTGTTTGCCGTGAAACGGTTGAGCACTGCCATGTGTAAAAACTCCCACATGACGTTATCAGTGTGCTTAAGGTGTGTACATGTCTATAATCCACTTTGATAATGCAACTAAAACAGAAATACTCCACATGTCTTAATTTGTGTTTACTTTGAGTATGACTTTAGTCAGATTAAGGTCATCAGTAATCATTGTTTGCATGCTAGTTTCTTAATCAGAGTGTTGTCATAATTGGGTTATCCATCCATCCATCCATACATCCATCTTCTATTCCGCTTAATCCTTTTCAGGGTCACAGGGAACCTGGAGCCTATCCCAGGGAGCATTGGGCACGACGCGGGATACACCCTGGACAGGGTAGCAACAGATTAGCAAGGGTAGTTATATTAAGAAAAAATCAAGGAAAAGGTTCACAGTAAACATTATTTTGTACATATTTCTACACATTAGTATAGATCTCTTTCAATTCATTGTAGTAAAATAATAATTGTTTTTTAACAGTTGGGAGTAAATTTAACAAAATTAGTTCTAAATTTCCTTTTGCTAAAACCTTAATACTGTCATGGATAATACCTGCTGTGTGTCTGTGGGACTGAGTTACAAATTCCGGAAGTTCAATTGTTTTAGAGCTCTGACTCCATGGCTAGGGAATGGAGAGTTAAGTCTTCAGAGCAGGGAGGGGGAGGTAGGGCTGGTATTCTATGTTGTGTGGGTGGGTGGGTGGTTGGGGGAGGGGGTCTGTGTTGTTGCATGTATGTGTGGGGGGGACGGTACTGTGCTGTGTTGTGTATGTGGGGGGGCTGCCCTTTATTTATCTATCTACTTATTTTATTTATCTATTCCCCCTTCCATGAGGTGGGGTTTTTTTTGTTGTTGTTTTTTGTTTTTGTGGGTTTTTTTTGTTTTGCTTTGTTTTTTTGTCGTCGTCCCCCCACCCCTTTGTGCCTACCTCTCTGTATTCCATTCTGCACTAATCTAAACTGATGGACAAGATCCGAAACTCGTTCAGATTTTTAAGTTGGAACGTGAAAGGTCTGAAAAGTCCTGTTAAAAGGTCAAAGATTTTGACTCATTTAAAACTACAAAACCTGACATTACATTTCTTCAGGAAACCCATCTCCGTTCCAGGGATCAATGCAGACTTCAAGCTCGCTGGACTTCGCATATGTTCCACTCCAATTTTGATTCCAAGTC
>JAFFST010044722.1:256365-279308 GCA_022414735.1 Noturus placidus | reverse complement strand
ACCTCACTGAGCTCGAGCTGTTTTGCAAGGAGGAATGGGCAAAAATTTCAGTCTCTCGATGTGCAAATCTGATAGAGACATACCCCAAGCGACTTACAGCTGTAATCGCAGCAAAAGGTGGCGCTACAAAGTATTAACTTAAGGGGGCTGAATAATTTTGCTCGGCCAATTTGTCAGTTTTTTATTTGTTGAAAAAGTTTGAAATATCCAATAAATTTTGTACGCACGTACCAGCTACTACGAGAGAAATACTGGTGGCCCAACATGAAGAGGGACATACACCGCGTAGTGGCCTCATGCTCCTCGTGCGCCCAAAGCAAAGATACACGGACATTCCCGGCTGGGAAAATCATGCATCTGCCCATACTTGAACGCCCCTGATCACACTTCGCCACAGATTTTGTCACAGACTTGCCGCGTTTCCAGGGAAATACCACTATTCTGGTCGTAGTGGATCTATTTTCCAAATCAGTAAGATTTATCCCCCTGCACAACCTACCGTCGGCCTTTCACACTGCCGAGATGCTGTTCCAATGGGTCTTCCGGTTCTACGGCATTCAGGAGGAAATAGTATGTGACAGGGGGTCCCAATTCACTACCCGGGTGTGGAACAATTTTATGGAGAAAATGGGTATTATGGTAAACCTTACCTCCGGTTACCAACCCCAAGCAAACGGCCAAGCAGAACGAACTAACCAAGATTTGGGCCGGTTTCTCCGCACGTTCTGCGCCTCCAACCCCGAGGAATGGAGCAGGTTCCTCCCGTGGGCAGAATACGCACAGAACTCACTGCGACACTCAGCTACGCAACTCACACCACTCCACTGTGTTCTGGGCTACCAGACTCCTCTGTTCCCTGGAACACCAACCCACCGAATCTCCCGCAGTGGATCAGTGGTTCAGCCAGAGTGAACGGGTCTGGGCCGACACCCATCAACACCTGCGTTGAGCAACCGGCGCGTACAAGCGGAAGGCCGACCATCGCCGCAGTGAGCATCCTCATTATCAACCGGGCGATAGAGTCTGGCTGCCTACCAAAGACCTGAAACAACCACACAGCTGTAGAAAACTCACGCCTCATTACACGGGTCCCTTTAGGATTCTTAAGCAGGTCAACGATGTGACCTACCGCCTGGAATTACCCCACCACAGCCGTGTGTCCCCCTCCTTCCATGTGTCCCGCCTCAAACTGGTTGTCACGGGCCCGCTAGCCACCAAAGTGCCGTCCAAAACCCCTCTGGAGCCCCTAGAGATTGAAGGTCAACCAGCCTACCAGGTGAAGAACATCCTAAAATCCAGACGTCGGAGGGGCCAACTGGACTATTTGGTACAATGGACAGGCTACGGACCTGAGGAGCAATGCTGGATTCTCCGGCGGGACATACTCGATCCGACACTTGTAAGGGACTTCCACACGTTTCACCCTGAACTCCCAGGCCCGCGGCAGACCCCGAAGGCTCTCGGCTCCCGGAGTGAGCCCTTTGGGGGGGGCTCTGTCACGCCTCAGTCCGGGGAAGACTCAATTTCCCAGGAGGCAACACGCCCTCTTTGTCAGTGAGCAAACGTACAAAATCAGCAGGGGATCAAATACTTTTCCCCCCACTGTATCTCAACAACAAGTTATAGAATATTAAATTACTGTAACCCTCCCCCAATAAATTGCATTTATTTAGTATGAATTAGTAAATCACTCGTAACATTCAGTAAATATTGACACACTGAGGGAAAATTGCACATACCCATCACTGAGCTGTACTGAGACACGCTGATACAATATTGATGGTCACATTACAGATAGCTGCTTACAGATGCTGTACAAATCTTACGTGAGAATTTCATTAGCTCGGGCTCCCGAGTGCATGCTCTTATGTGGGGCCACTAAAAAACAATTACATAATATCCGTATGGTACTGTGGTCATTTCCAGTGGAGGATATTATTCAAACGAATGAGAAGTGTGACCGCCATCTTCACACAAGCACTTTACTGCATGATATCATCTCATTTTAAATTGTTGTGTTTACTTATGTATACAGTTTAAATGCTGATAAACAGCATATTAAACAAATAAATCAATATAGTTTAATTACAATGCTTTACAACCACCATGAATTTATGAGTTCGGTGTTGTTATTTACTAGGGGTGCAATTATCAGTCACGTGATTCATATAAATTGAGGCAACAATCAAATCAGTGATCATTAAATATAATTTATATAATTTTTAAATCTATTACCAGTGAATTGCCTAAAGATTGATTCTTGAAAAATCAGACAGCCAACTAGAGTGTACAAATGATTCATGTTTTTTTAAAATAATGTGTAAATAAGGCAGAATAACTTTGATAATTTAAAAATAGTCCTTCTCTATATTGTCATCATTTAAGAATTAACAGTAAGCCTATCCTAGATTCTAATCAACATTGGTCAATTATCAAATAGAGGCTATTCAATGTTAAATGAATTCTGTCTGTGGCGCCACGTCTCTGTATAAACACTGAACATCATCCTATCTGCAGTGTATGTACTGCTGATTATCGTACACCTCACCTGAGAGAAGTTCTTTGCTCTCATCTTCACCTCCTTCTCAATCAGCTGCTGCCGGTGCACAGTCTCATCCTGCAGCCTCTTCTCAGCCTCCTCTCTCCTATTCCTCTCCTCCTCCAGCAGCTGTTTACGTGCCAGGCTCTCTCGCTCCTGCGGTACAGACACACAGCAGAAGAAACCACAAGAATTTAGAAACTTGTAGCATTCATCTATCAGTACGGTATTCTATCATTCTTCACATACACAGATTTCAGGGTTTCGCTCACCTTGGACTCGAGGAGTCTGGCCTTCTCCAGATGAGCCTCCTTCAGCAGCTTCTCCATCTCTTCGATTTTCAACACATTCATCCCGCTTGCACTGGGTCACAGGAGCACACTGTTTCTTTTAGTCCTCATGCCACATTCAGTAATTCAATTTAAGCAGATTATTAACGTATGCTACGCAACCTGCCAGCCCAATCGTGTGGCAGAGTAACTTTGGACATGAAAGGCATAAAATCTTAATAAATGTACTCACTCATTGCACGTTATTCTTGTTACATAATTCTCAAAAGAGTGATCAGGGAAAAACTTTGAGGGATATTATTTAGGAATTAAACAATCTTACCAAATCAGAAATCAAGATCACTTTATTGGCTGTGTACATCACGTGTATGGAATGTCACGGTAGACGTTGTGTAGTAGTAGTAGTAATAATAATAATAAAATAATACAATGCTGTAAAACCTGTAAATATAATATAGGACAATAATATAACTACAAATAATACAACAAAGAAAGTAAATAACGCAGTACAGGTGATGCAAACTTGAATGAAAAAAATGAAACTAGGAGATGCATTGATATCAAATTTCTTGGCCGATACTAATAACCGATAGTTCTGCCTTTTATTCCTTCTTTTAAATAAATAATGATTAATTCCACAATTCCGAAGGAAATGTAAATAAAAACTATTCTCTCCATAACAACAAGCTGTTTCACAGTAACTGGTCTCATAAATAGAAAACACATTACTCTAATTAATATTAACACATGAACTACATTCTGAAGATTAAAGTAAGATTTCTTAACTTATTGAATGTTACTAATAACTGGAAATATTTTTTCTGTGCAATATATAGTTTTTTGTTGATTTAAACTTCATTTAAATCTTTCAACAGTGTACAGGCGCTTTAATTCAGCATGAGCAGCGTGGCAATAAAAGAATAATTGACTTGACGCCGAAACTCCCGCTTCACTGCTGCAGTGTCCGGTGTAAAATTTGATCAGTGCAGAGATTACAAACTGCAGTTTTGTCATCATTGCACACAAGAGACATCTTTACACTCAGCACGAAATCCATGTGTTTTCCCTGCCCTCTTTTGATTGACAGGATATAATCGGCCCTGATCATCGGATGTTTTTAAATCATCGGCCGATGACCCATAGCGGGAAAAAAGGGAGAAAGTTATGAAAATGCATACAGTTTGAAATAAGAAAGTGCAGTATAGCAGTCCGAGTTAATGTAACGCGTATGAAACAACAGTACAGGGTTTTTCCATTAATGTAATGTGCAAGTGTATTCACACCACGTGTGTGCGCAAGGTGTATCATGGAAATGCATATCCATGTTATTCATTTTACACTTAATGCTATTCAGAGCTGTTAATGTGAGTTAGTGCCTGTGTGAAGAAGCTTTTATTTGATTTGCTCTGAAGTGTTTCCCAGAGCATAAGTGGCCAGGATAGGAAGGGGAAGGGTCTACAATGATGCACTGTATTACTTCTTAATTCTGTATTGCACAGGGCCGAGATAGACAGCAAGATACTCCAGATCTTTTTTTTTTTCCCCCAGAAGAATTGATGATGTGCTGCAGTTTGCCCCTGGCCTGAGCAGAGGCACCAAACCAGGCAATTATGGAGGAGGTTAGGATGGACTTGGACCAATACAGCCTGGAGGAGACTGGATTTTTTTTTCAGCTGACTCAGCCTTTGCTCAGCCTTTTTGATGATGCAGGTAGCGTTTTTCTCCGGCTAAAGGTTACATGACATGACAGTCTGGAGGAACCTGAACATCTCAATTGCTAAGAATGATGAGGCTGCTGTTTTCTGAAATCAATCATCATATTCTGTGTTTTTGAGTGTTCAGGTTATTGTGACTGTACCAGATTCATATGTTCATAAGGATTTAAAGCCCGCAAGATTGCTGCCCTCTACGAACGTGTGGAGCTTGATGGATGGCTCATTAGAGGTGCAGATGTTGCTGAATAGGAAGAAAAGAAGAATGTATCCCTGGGGTGTGCCAGTGCTGAGTTATAGTGTCTGACATGTATTTGCCAAGCTGTCTGTCTGTCAGGAAGTCTGTGATCCATTGGCAGATGGAGTTTGGCAGATCGAGTCAGTTTCTTGTCCAGTAGCTCTGGAATGATCACGTCGAAGACTGAGCTGAAGTCAACAAATAAGATCCTCATGTGTTCCAAGTGTGTCGAGATGGAGGCTCATATTTATTGGTTCTGTCAGGGAAATGCAGGGGGTGTTTTTGAGATACCCCAGATGGAGAGAGAAGTTGCTCAAGTCTTCATTACTACTGATAATTTAACACTGCTACATAAAGACACAGGCTAAAGTTTAAAAAGGTGGAACTAAATATTTAGGATATATAGTGGTTCGAAGTGCTGTTAAAGTAAGTGAACTAATAAAGCTAGCTAGCACCACTTATGAAGAAGCAGTGCAACATTTTGCATGCCCTTAGGATAAAATTAAGAACAAATTTAACCAACAAGACAATTAGAGTGTTTGCTTTCACAGATGTTTCGTCATTATCACACATAATAAAATGCTAAGATATTAACAGTGTAAAAGTAAAAAAAAAAAAAAAAAAAAAAAAAAAGATCATTAAAAAGTTTTTAAGCATTATTTCTTCCCACTTCCCTCAAGGGAGCCATGGCAAAACCTTGTGCTTTTTTTTTGGATTCCTTTTAAACTGTTTTTCTGTTGATTTTGCCTTACGCCTTGGATTGTTGCCTTGCTGCAATATACATAAAAAATAAAAAAAAAAGTTTGTGGATTTTTTAGTTTGTACATATATTGTAAAATAGAGATACTTGTAGTTTTCCACTCAGAACAATGGGGAACATAATATTTTGCGAACATACATCTGCATAGCAGCTACGATTGCTTGAATGTGGTGGATGTATAATGCATTTGTAATGTATGTTGGGTATTGTAATATCAAGATGTTCACTGGTGATAAAATACTGTGAATGTTGTCAAAACCCCGAAAGTGTAAGATGCAATATTATACAATACATGTGTATAGAAATCTGCATATGATGTCAAATTTTATTCTGGAATGCCTTTTTAATATAGGCCATTGTTGGCAATTCGGATTCTCTTTACGAAACAAATTTTTAAGGACGGACATTATTGCAAAGAAACTTGAAAGCCAAATGTTTGGGTTTATTCCTGCTTTGTAGGAGCAATAAAATGCAACATGCATATCTAGTTTCAATCCCTGCAACAGCCTACAGACGGTCCAAATCATTTTTATTTTCAGGAAGCACACAGAGAGCGCTAAGAGATGCCTGGTAATTGAGCTCCAGAGACAAGATGTAAAAGGAGGGATACAAGATGCACTCATTTCTGTTAGTGGTGTATGAAAGTGTTTCTTTTCTAACCTGGACATGTTATCCGGCGAGCAGGCGGAGTTGTAGCTGGTGGAAACGCTAGTGTCGATGCTGTCTGAGCTGTCCAGGCTGAGTGTGTCGTAGTTGTCCTCACCAGCAGAGGGTGCTGTGTGGTGCAGGATTGAGTGATGGACCAGTGGAGGAGCTGGAGAGCTGCTGAGCTGCGTGTGGGAGCCATGTAGCGCCTCCCACTGGCACTGAGCCTCGACTGCAGCCTTCTGCTTCAGCTCGGCCAGCCGTCGCCTCTGCTCCTCGATCACCTGCTGACCTGGGGGGACAGCATGTGTATGACTGACCGTATGATAAATGTCATTTTTCTTCCCCCCCCACCGTATCTGTTGCATTTTGAAAGGTGATAACATCTAACATTGTGGCAATTCATATTATTTAATATGGTAAATGACTTGGATCAGTAACCAATTAGAATATCAAGAGGCATTGCAGAATTTTATCACAGCAATATAGTTTGCCAATTGAAACTTCGAAACACATTTTTCGTGTCATAAATTTAACAATATTTAACCACCATTTCAGATTTCTTTATCATCAGATACCATCACACCACTAATACAAAGACAAAAAGGCTCAAACACTGACATTTACACATTTACACAGATCCCTTTTTCACAGGAACTATACAGTAAAACATAAAAATTGGACCAAAGCTGGAGGCTCCTACAAGGTACACACACACACACACACACTCATACAATCCCATGCCAAGCCCAAATCAACAAATATACCCATGTATCCATGTAGGATGACACGCTACGGACAAGCTGCTCAATCATGCCTTCACACATAAAGCACAGAGACCTGGACTCCTCTTTAAAAATGAATACAAATAGTGCCCAAGCAAATCTGTTCAGTCTTAATGACGCTGCTTCGAGACCCAAAAAAAAAAAAAAAAAAAAAAAAAAAAAAAACACATCTTAACCATTCGGCTCCATGCTGAGAGAGATAAAGTACAGAAATACAGAAAGCACACTTCGAAATGGAACCATGCACCATTTTAAGTCACACGGGATCAGTTAGAGAGAAAGTGAAAGATGAAGTGGTGATGGAGAGGAAGATGAGGACACGGACAAACCCACTCCAGACTTAACGCAATCTACCTGTGGGACTGTCCATGGTGGAGAACTCAGGCGATGATGGCAAGCAGTCTGGTTGAGAGTGGGGGATAACGGAGGTGAACGAACAAAGTGAAAGACACAACGTCACACTGGTTATAAAAAAAAAAAAATTTAAAAAAAAAAACTGGAGGAGGAGTTAAGAGGAAATTGTGGATGGGATGGGGAGGGGTAACAAGCCCTGGTATGTTTCATGCTAAAATCTACCAAATCATCAGTTTAAATCACTTTATTCCGTTTCACTCTCTACATTTCGTTTAACCTTAACGGTCTATTCACCTTCAAGAAATGGATCTCCCATAGACCAAGCCTTCTTCCCCTTTCTTGTGAAAAATTCCAGACATTTTTCTGACTTATCAAATTGAACTTTGCAGAATTTCTATATGCGGTTTTCTTTCCTTACATTCCTAAATAATGAAATGTATGGTTTTCATAATACAAAAAAAAAAATAAGTGTCAGCTGTAAAAGTAATATCCCGGACAAGGGAAAACCTTTTTCTCCTCAACTTTGTCTTAATTTCTATATTAGTTCCACGTCTGCGAATAATGGCCTATAAATTCTATAGAATTCCAGATTTTCCAAACCTGCAAAAGAACCCTGTTGATTATGGGCATCTCATTTATCTCACAATAAAACTGTACCACTTATTTAAAAAAAAACACACACTAAATCATATCTTACATTATCAATTAGTTGAACAATGAACAATATTTATGAAATGCACTAAAAAAAAAATCAAACTTGGAGGACATATGACAGACTAAAAATTGCCCTATTATATGCACAAAAATGGCCATTTTAAACCTTTTTATTTGTGCTTGTTACTGATGCAATCTCTGTAATATACATACAATTTCTAAAAACAATCTTTTCTGTTCATTAAAGCCAAGATTAAAGTTTCATACTGAAAAAATGTTCAGTATTACTTCCTAAAAGGAGTCGCCTCGATATATTCAAAACAGAATATAAAAAGTAAAACAGTGACATTGTGGCTACTTCTGTGTGTGACGGCAGATTAAAGAAACGTATAAATACCTTTCTGTTGCAGTGCCAGCTGTCTCTTTATCTCAATGTCCTGTAAAGTGGCTGCAAGGTTGCGGGGGAGACTGCCAGTGCTGTTGGCCATCATGATGGGATTCTGGGTAATTGAATATACAATCATTTACAAACTCCAATTAAAGCACATTAGTGCAGTACATCATCATAGATCCCTTCTTATACTTCATAGTATTATACAGCATATGTGTGTGGTTTACCCTTGAGGAAGTGTTGCGGCCAAGTGTTGCAGTGGTGTAGGTGGGGGAAAGTCCAGCACTCACTTTTGGCTTCTGTGAGGATTGACTGGCATCACTGTCTAGTCTGGAGCGGTACACCTACAGAACAGAGAAACCGGATCATTTACACACCAAATCACACCATGCAATGTTTTAGTTTTGTTTGTTTTTCCAGTCTTAAAAACAACAACAACAAAAAGGTTTGTAAATATGCAGAGGCCTGGGAAAACACATCACACTGTGAAATTAGTTCTGAAACTACAGACACAAATGAGTGTCTCAATCAGACGCAAATGCATATGATTTCAATCTGGTTAATCCCAAAAGTGAAAAGGGAGAAAATTGAATTTAAAAATTCTGACTTGTAGCTAACCAACACGTTGCTCGGCACGTGACCTTGACTGTGTGTGGGGGAAAAAGAAGAAAAAAAAAAAGAAAAAACCATACACACACACTTAGCTAGGTCTTGGATATATTCAAGCAGTTGGTGAAATTTAGGCAGAAAAACTATTTGCTGTCAGAATTTAGACAGAGCGACAGGTTTTCCCAGACTGCCACACAGTGTTGCACACGTTTTGTCTATTTTTAAATGTCCAGTTTTGGTCCATATTACTGTTCTCTCAAGTTTTTAAATTGACATTTGAAGTTATGTATGCAAGATCCCAACTAAATCTTTGTTATATACCCAATATAACTACAATTTCACAGTACTGTACTAAACATGCACTCATTTTAGCATATTTAATATTTAAATTGCGAATATTGACCAAAAAAAAAGAAAAATAAATCTATGCAAAAATGATCCAGGAATATTTCTTTCAAAATTTCTGTCTGTTTTACAAAATAAAGACACCTCCTTTATCCCACACAAACACAATACTCTTAATCAAGCAGACTGCGTTACTGTTTAGACATTTCTTGCAGAGATGTGTGACCTTTCCAGATTGTTTGCCAGCAGAACAGGGCCATGAGTCACAAAGTCCAAACACAACCAAATAAAACCCAAACAATATGACAACGTTCCTCAACAATATACAGCACAGACTTTACACTCAGAGTTCCTGGAGCTGCCATGCATTAAAAGAGACCTACATGATGATGAAGATATGAAGAAAGAGCAGAGGAGAGCAAGAGAAGTTGGGTCTGCATGGCATGGGTTACCTGCAGAGGTCTGTGTGCTGAGTGAGCTTTAGCCTGGAGAGGAGGCGGGCACAGCTGGCTTGAATCTCCAGCCGCCATCACCTCCTGGTACCAGCACTCTAAATCTAGCCTGGGAATTTGAGGTCTAAGCCACTCCGGCTGACCCGTTACCCACATTGGAACGCACAGGAAGGTGGTGGGGTGGAATGAGACGAGAAAGTGAGGGGAAAGAGGGGGGAAAAAAAGGAGGAAAATAGAATAAGTTAAGAGAAAAGTGTTACTGAGGAACTGAAAGCTGGTTTAATGAGAAGAGTGAACAGCTATTAATCCACTTTAGAGAAATTGGTTATACAAATTTCTGTTTTCTATCAAAGGCATCAGTGCAGCTGGGTGATTGTCCCAAATGAGCTAGAAGAAATAACAAAAATAAATAAATAAAACAATTAATTGTGGATGCTGTCAAATTTTACCCAGCAAACAAACCACATCAGCAAACCTCTGTATACCTTACATATAAACATCATGTTTTACGCTTCACACCTCCAGTCCTGTACACAGCTTTTACTATTCCACTGCTGACCTACAGTTAGTCAATCTTCTCTGTACCTTCTACATCTGTACATCAACTATTTTAACTGTTTATATGCAGACACCTTTCATTTTAATTGAGCACGTAATGAAATAGCTCTTCAGATGGCAGCAGGAGACGCCAACAAGAGCAGTGTATTGTAATACATGACTGAAGTCCATCTCGCTGTACCCCACCTGATTCAGCATACAGAGAGCTTGATCATTTCCTAAAACTACAACTTGTTTGACAGAGCAATAACACCTCAGAGATGACTATTCAGTCCACTCTAAAGCGATGAAGCATGTGTTACAAAGAGGCACCGAATAATCATGTGATTCAAATTATTTACTTCAAGACACTTGTTTTAAATTGATGGACACGTTGCTCTGTTTTTATGCTGAATAAAAATGTCTGCAGTAACAAGCAAACAAAGCTTTATATTTGGGTAAATTTCAGACCTGAATCTGCAATGCAATGTACTTATAAGGAATAAAACAGTCAAAAATATTGCTGCATTGAACAAAGCTCTTTCATATAGATTTCATGTATTTATTGCAACCTCATGCTGTCTTGTGTGCATGATTGTATATGTGAATTTAGAAAAACAGCAGCTTCATTGCTTAGTCTATTTTTGCTCATTATTACATCAAGATACTTGTTCGCATTGACAAAGATTGTCAATGACAATGAAACACCACCTTCATTGGAGTGTGTATCAAATGGCCTTTGATTTCTACCCCTACAGAGAGGGACACTTCAGAGTTCTTACTGCGAATGGTGAAGCATTCAGACGAAACAGATCACTACAGAATGGACTGTAATGCTGCCAGTGTTGCAGTGAAATGTGTCAAAACAAAAATGCAATCAGATGTGAAATACCACACAAACTATATTGCTGTTCATTAGTGACATGCAGAAAATGTAACACACTGAAAAGCAAAACCATTGCTCTTGTGTTGCTTCATCTCTTCAGTTGCTTCAGTCAGAAATGAACGCAATTTCCTGTTCTACCTTCATCAGTGAGCCGCAGCCATGCTACACTGAAAAGCAATTGCTGTCAAATCACAGCCCTAAGCCATACACACAACATTGTGTGTGCAATCAAAAAGGGGAGAACTTCCAAAAGGCTTAATTTTGATCTCATTAAATGTTGAACCCTTTATTATCAAGGATTACTACTTGAAAATGGTAAAAGTGTTAATATGTCCAGAAATACTTACAGCTCACAGCAGGGACAAGAAGACCTGAAGAGATGAAGTGTGTAATGTTTACTGCATGTCACTAATGAAAAGAAATAAAGTTTTGGCATTTTATTTCACATTTTGTTCATTGGTGTTTGCTTTTTGCTCTGACATAAAAACGTCGTCAGATTAACGGCAATGTATTTGACTAGTGTTGAAGACACGGTTATTTGATATAATACAGAGCTAAACTGAATTTAAGGGTGCAAATAGACAGACAGATTAATGTACCAGAAAACAGGGAAGAGGAATTGTTTTCAAAAAGGTAAACAGACACACCTCAAAACAGAGAGAAAGAGAGGAGCCATGGGGGGAAGGAAGACAGGAAAAGGCAGGCTCAGTGAGGGTGGGCTGAAGCAATTGGGCAGGAGAGGTGGGGGAGGAATCCACCTTCGGCATCCCATAGATCTGGTTTAATTGGCCCACAGTAACATAGTCCTGAAACCCAGTATGGATACGCAGAGGGAAGAGAATAAAGATGAAAGGAGTGAGACAGGCCAAAAGGTTAAAGACAGACAAGCATAAAAATATATATATATATATATATATATATATATATATATATATATATATACACACACACACACACACATACATACACACACACAATCTTCAAGTTTTATAATTGAAAGATTTTACATATGTTCTCCTAAACCTACTGATGAGCTTATGGTTTAAGTCATTTAATACTGAGTAATGCATGCTTTATGAGCAATGGAAAGTATATTGGTTGTGTATTAAAGCAAGCCATTTAGGAGTACACAGCATATAGTAAGTGCAAGCAACAAAGATGTAAAGAAATGAAATCCAAGTACTATGATACTGTGATACCTCGCAGGGGGCAGCTACAGCTGGGTCAAGTATAAGTGAGGGGTCATGCGAAGCAGAGTTGGTCAGCTGGGTATCGCTCACATACATCCTATAGATTTCCGCCATCCGCCTCCCCTGTACAACCACCAACGGATTTACACAGCACCAGAGGTCAGTCACTATGTACAGTTGCAATCAAGATTATTCCACCCCCATTGCAAATCAGGTTTATTCTCAAAATGCTCAGACTTTCAGCTGTTTGCGATAAACAAACCAAGCAAAAGCAATTGAAATAGTTCAAGACAATGAATGCTTCAAGTAGTTTCCCCAAATTCAACTGAAAATTAGTTTTCGGGCAGGTTTGGGCCCTCAAAAATGTGATTCATTTGAGAAAAGAAAAATAATAATGACAATAATAAAAAATGGAGCAGATCCAGTAGGGCCCCATCACACCATCAGTACTCTTGCATGAACAATTAGAACATGCATGTTTTAAAAAAAAAAAAAAAAAAAACCCACTACAGTTTTTCCGCACTATAAGGCGCAGTCTCAATTACGGGGTCCATTTCTGTACTTGACAAATACATAAGGTGCACCATGTTATAAGGCGCATACGGTTGTTATGCCAACCAAAGTCGCACATTTTTTACAGATTTTGGAACTCAGTCCACACATAAGGCACACGGCCGATTTTTGAGAAAATTTAAGGCTTTTAGGTGCGCCTTATAGTGCGGGAAAATACAGTATTCAGTTTACCTACATGTAGTCTGGACTATAATTAAGTGTAACTCATTGCCATGTTGAAATGTCAGTGTTCCTGCCCTTCAGGGTGGGCCCGAGAGACAGCTGTACTACTGAACGGAGACTATTCAGAGCCAGAGTGTTAGCTGTGCACCAGGTCTTACAGAGCCTTTTTGCCCTACAACAATGTTATCAAAGTTCAAGCTCTTGCGCACTTGTGTATGAATGGGCACAAATTCCCAAAGCCACATTTCAAAATCTAGAGGAAAGCCTTCTAAGAAAAGTGGATGTTATTATAACAGCAAGGGGGTGCACTATAGCTTAATAAGCACATGAACCGCAGCATAATTAAGATGTAAAAGAACCCTATTGATGGGTCCTTTATATTGTCTGAACTTGGCCTGTCAATCATACGAGGAATATAACTGCATTATCCCACAGCCTTGTTTAATGCTTGAGTCAAGAGACATTGATTCATTTTCTATAACAGCATTTCTGACAACAGTTCCAGTTAGAAGGTTTTTATATTATTGTTCTACATTTGTTCTTGTTTCCATAGGAACAATTTTCACATGGATTTGTATTGTGGACTCTTGACAAACAGATTATAAAAAATATGGTTTCTATAAAAAAAATAAAATCTGGGAGGAGATGTTTAATTTAGCAGCTTTTGAAAGACTCAACAACAAGACATTTTGTTTAACTTGTTTCGTGGATGTTCCACAACATCAAATGTAACTATAAATGAATACAAATTGTAATGTATTGTTCTTTAATTAATTGAAATTTTTTGGACAAATTTCTGTAATACAAGAGGAATAAAACCCTTCTGGAGATGCTGATATTGGAAAATAAGCAACTTCAGGGAAATAACTACATTACAGCATCTCGCCTTTTATTACTTTCCTACAACAGCATGGCCCGTTGGGCTTCATTCCTTGCTTATTGCACATCTAGTAAAGATTAGGAAGGAAGGGGCTTAGTTTTAGATGATTAAGATGTAATCCTATATGCTTATACCCTGTTGCAGAGTTTTAGTACATGAAGGCACAGCCTATTACTGCACTAATGGGTTTCTAAAATAAATTAGAAGTATTAGAATGCTAAACTGCTTGTGGGTCATGATTTAAGGATAAAAAACAAAATGTGGTCCTAATGCAAGACCAGTTATAAACCACTGATTAATAGGATGATGGATGGGATACCAACAGTAAAAACTAACTGGTGTCTGTAGCAATAGTTATAATAAAATGTTGGCAGAGAAATTTCCTTAACATTAACCGCACAGTGTTCGATTATTACAATCAAATTAGCTTTCTAGATTAAACAGGCAAACTAACGACATTAAATAAAATACAATGAACTATGAATTCATTCAGTGTAAAACAAGTAAAAGATGTTATTAGAAACCATATGGGGGAGAAAAAGAGATTAAAGAACAACTAAGCTTCAGAACGCTTGGTCTCAGTGTTCTAGATTTGTACATAAAACATTCATTTTCACAGGTTTAATATACCCTTACCTCTTTTAATGTGCTGGAGCCTTTAGCAAAAGTCCTGCCTCCAGTTAAGCTGAAGTATCTCTTCTCCAGACCAGCCAGCCTCTCCTTTTCCTGTAAAATCATACATGTGTAAGAAAAGAGACGACCCCTTGAGCAGACCATCATATATAGTTTAGTATTTCACCAGACGCTATAAAGCACAGGGTATGCTCGTTATTATATCGTTACTGGTGGTAGTTTGTTATTTTGGAAAATTTGCCATGCTGTGGAGAATATGCACCACAAAACGTAGCACAGGAGGCAGCCTTGAAGGAATATACCTTACTGTGCACAGCATACTCGAAATGTATTATGCATCATCATAAGACAGCCCGTGTGAGTTTTCTCTGGCCTCAGGCCTTCCTTCTGTACATTCCAGTTACAATCAAATTGTGTAGAACCTACCAAAAGTTAGTGATCGGGTAAGGAGGACATTATTCAAAAGAAGTAACCAAGAGGCCAAGGGTGACATGATGCTACCACCACCATGCTTCACTGTGGGGATGATGTTCTCTAGGCAGGACTATGCTTGTGCCATATTCTTTCCATCTTTTAATAACGGATTTAACTGTGCTGTGCAGGACGTTCCAAATTATTATTTTTTTTTATTTTTGTTTATAACTAAACCCTGACTGATCATTTTTTGATAGCTCAATTATCTTCAAGATGCTGTTTGTATAGGTATGTCTTCTAATAAACTCTGGAACCTTCCAGGTGTATTTATATGGAGATCACGGGACACTAATTCCACACAGGTGATCTCCATTCATCTAATTATGTGACAACTGGTTGCACCAGAACTGTCTTAGGAGTTGCACAGCAACAGGGGTGAACACTTATGCAATCACAACTTTTGCATTTTTTATTTGTAAATAATTTTATAAACTATATTGTTCCCCCCACTTCAATACTACAGACTATTTTAGTGAATACCTAGGCAAGGTACTGTAATTAGCACTGTTAATGTGTGTCTGTGTTTGTGTGCGCGTGCGTTGCAAAGTAGTGGATGATGTAAGGATGAAATATGAATGAGGGACTGTGTGTATTAAAGTGTGTAAGGTGCTGTTGTTTTTGTTTGGGCGGTTAAGTCTGCTGCATTAAGCTGCTGAAGATGATGCATGACCTACTCTATACAATGATTAGGCTGTGGTTTCAAATATGCCCTGAATGGACGTTCACTCATTGTGTACCTTCTGAAGTAGCTGCAGGGTGACACTCCTGTCCTTAGCCACCTTTTCACACTCCTGTGCAGCCTGCAGTCCCAGCTGATTGGCCTGCTTCTCCAGAGCTGTAACCTTTTCCTTCAAAATTAAATAAACACACACACACACACAAGCTCATAACTAGGTTGCCGATTTAAATAAGTTACATTGGTACAAGTTCACGGCTGACTGTTATATTAAAGGTCTATTGTACAATAGTGTGAATCTTGCAGATGTAAGCTGCTCATTTGAATGAACAGGCAAACAATGTAAATGAGTTTATCTACTGTAGGGCTGATAACCTCTCCATGCTGTCTCTCTATTTAACTTTGGCACAATCCATTGTAACCAAATATGTTCCATCTGTAACTAAATATGTTCCAGTAAGACAATGCCCCCAAGCACAAAGTTAGGTCCATGAAGACATAGTTTGCCAAGGTTGGAGTGGAAGAACTCGAGCGGCCTTCACAGATCCTTGAACTCAACCCCTCCACACACCTTTAGGATGTATTGGAATGCGGACTGTGCAAAAAGCCTTCTTGCCTGACATCAGTGCCTAATCTCACAAATGTAAAGAATCCTTGAGCTCTGGAAAGGAACAATATAAATAAAACCTATTATTAATGCCCAAGTGACAATCAGCTAATGACTACAGCCATAATTGTTATAACTTAGTTATTAAAGTCCTTAGCATCTCAAGGTTATACATTTTAAACCAATAACTCAACAAGTAGAACTCAATGGCATTCACAGGGATGGCTCTGCTACAAGTCTAATCCTTCTTGTTATTTCTTGCCAGAAATACCCTTAAAATATACTTCAAACAGGAAAGAAGCTTTTAAAGAAGAACCATTTCAGACATTTGACCTTAACCCTGAATCAATTTCCGATGTGTAGCCAATGTGATGCAAGAAGTAAGCATAGGTAAGATTTGAAAGTAATTAAAAACAATTCTGTATTGTTTTGAAGAAATATATTTGATTTCTTATGGTGGAGGTGTGGCATGTCAGATTTCTGACAGGTTTTCCAGACCACCACACTTATAGAATTGCTTACATTTTGGTGCAACAGTTTTTTGGTCTTTATAGTGATGGTCTTTCGTAGTCTGTACAATTGTAGTCTTTAATAAAAGATATAGCTCAGTGTGGAATCATAGTCAGAAAAGTGGCCTACATTGTAAAATATTACACATTAGCAAGTGAAGATCTGTTTAATAAAGGAAAGAAGGTATCTAATATTTCTCAGTGAGATTTTTATGCATCAAATATAATCTACCTAAAAATGCTCTTATTCTACTGGCAGATAGATAATTTAGCTTCTTTCTAGAAATAAGTGATTGAAAGAAGCAACATTATCTGCCAGTAGAATAAGAAAATTGAGTAAAACTATCTAGAAATAGTCCATCTAATAAAGGGGAATATTAGTTGAATTTGCCTGTATTCAATGCTTTTTTTTTTGCAGTGTATGAGCATGAGTCTTAGTTAAGAGCAGGCTCAATATAGTGAAATAAAAAACAGAAGCACTGCATGCCTTTCTCTTAGCCACACTGCTTTGATACTGTGCTTTTTCCTGCAGGAGCTGCTGGGAAATAGTCTCACGCTCCTCCTCCAGACTGCTCTCCTTCTCGAGCTGCTGGAATTCCAGGTCCTCAAACTGCTTTGTCTCAGCCTCCAGGGTTTCTGCTTTCTATAAGTGCACACACACACACACACACACACGGGGTCAGAGAGCAGCATCAGGCAGGCAGCTCCAGTCAGCAGACAAGTGCAGGAGCACACGGTACTGCAGCTTAGGAGCACAGCTGCTGCACACAAAACATGACATACTGCTGGGCTTTAGCTTTACGATCATAAAATAATTCCTTGAATATGTGAAATACTTGCTACATTATGACCTTATTGTATACTCAGTGCTATATGATGCTTTTAAGACTAAATTCAGTTCAGTGGTCAAAGAATATCCATGCTTGCTGTTAAAGTGATGGCCATTCGTTCTTCCTTCACTTCACAGTTCTCAGACCTGTCCCTGAATTTGCTGGCTATAGCAGTCTCCTTTTATCATTTTCAACATGTTTCTCTAAAAGAACTGTGTGATCTGGTTAACCAGATGAAAATAACTTCCACTTCACTTGATATCCCCACAAAGATGAAAATGCAACTTTTTCCATAATTGGGCCCAGTATCCAGGTGTTGATTAATTCATCTTTGGATGCTGGGGATGCCCCGAATTGTTTTAAACAAGCTGTTGTTCAACCTTTACTTAAGAAACAGGGTTTGGATGAAGGTTGCCTTAATAATTATCGGCCTGTATCTAAGCTATCGTTCCTGTCAATGCTGTTAAAGTTGCACGGTCACAATTGATCAGGTTTTTAAATTCAGCCAAGTTACTGGAACATTTCCAGTCTGGTTATCATAGCACAGAGTCTGCTTTGCTAAAAGTGTCCAAGGACATCTTACTGGCAGTGGATGCTGATAAAAATACTGTATTGATGCGACTAGATCTTATAGCTGCCTTTGATACTGTAAATCATAATGTACTTCTTTGGTATCAAGGGTATTGCCCTACAATGGTTCAGCTCATATCTTAAAGACAGGTCCTTTTCGGTAGCGTTGGGGAAATTCTCCTCTTCCGCTCCTATTATTAGTGGTGTACCTCAAGGCTCCATTCTAGGCCCACTTCTTTTTAACTTGTATATGCATCCACTGGGGAATATTATTAGAGCGCATAATGTCTCTCCATTTATATGCTAATGCTACCCAGTTGTACATGCCATTGAAAGCTGGCGACTCCATTCAACCATTGTTGGACTGTCTCGACAATATTAAAAAATGGTCCACCTTAATGGAGACAAAAGCAAAATAATTGTTTTTGGTCCCCCGAGACTGAGGGACAGTCTCACAACTGAGCTTCTTAATCATATCCTTCCGAGGTTAGGAACCTTGGTATCATCCTGGACTCAGAAATATGCTTAACTAAGCATAAAGATTTTTTTTTTATTACGGATTATTTCTCAATTTAAATCATTTTTGTATTTCCAGGGTTTGGAGGTTATTCATGCCTTTATCACATCACATTTAGATTATTTTAATTCATTGTACTTGGGCCTTCCTCGATCAGCTCTTGCTCATCTCCAGATGTTTCAGAATGCAGCTGCAAGTCTGTTGACCAGGGCATAGAAATATGATCATGTCACTCCAATTTTAGCATCGCTCCATTGGCTCCCGGTCCAGTTTAGGATCCAGTTTAAGATTCTGATGTTTGTCTTTAAAACGCTTAATGATCAAGCTCCTTCTCATCTCAAAAAGATCTTCTCACTCCACTTTCATCTAGCAGATTTTCAAGATCTTCTGAAGGGTTTCTTTTGTATGTCCATCGATCCCATTTAAAAACTAAGGGGGATAGAACTTTCAGTTGCTACCCCTCATTTATGGAGTCCATTGCCACTGGACATCCGCCTTGCACCCTTAATTATCATTTTTAAAAAGTGGCTGAAAGCGCATCTCTACTCCCAGGTGTTTTAACCTCATTTTTACTATTGTTTATTGTCTGTCAATTTGGTTTTATTCTATTTCATATAAAAAATTTTCTTACTCTGTTAAGCACTTTGGGACTATATAAATAAAACTAACTTCATTGAAATGATTTTTGTTTTTTTTTTTGCTGATACTCTGATGCCGATCTTGTCTTTACTTGCCCTACAGTGAACCTGACTCATGTTTTCACAGAGGATCATTGGTCAGCCTTCACTGTACTATAGGCAAACTCCTTTTGACATGAGCAAGCCTGAGGGCAGAGTTTGTGTCAGTGTTGATTTCTCTGAGCAGCCTGCAGGGCTGTTCTTTTGGTAAAAACCATCTAGCAATGAAAATCCATCTCAAAAAGAGCCTGGTCTTCTACAAACTACCAAAAGAAGGAAATACTCCAGAGTCTAAGTTTAGTGACTACTGAACAATAGTAACAACAAAAATCGATAATGTATTTCTCATAATCCCAATCCTGATGAAAGCATGTGGAAGACAGAAAATGCACAGTGATGAAGAACATCACTATTAAGCTCTACATTAATACATTAGTAGAATGCTAGGGGTTAAACAGAGGCACAATGCTAGGGGTAAAACAGAACATGGATGCACACAGGAGACCCCATCCAGCGAAACAGCAGAACCAAAGAGACATGCACAGCTACAAAGCACAGAGCTGATTTTCTTACCCAGAATTCACCACACAGCCCTTAGACACCATTTGACACACCTTCTCTCTGTACATTTACCCATGTAGGCAAAATGAGGTAAATGAAAGAATGATGAGAGGCTGCCAGCAGACAGTACAGGAATAGTTTCACAAAAATATAAATAAAAACAACATGGCTAAAAATCAAATCAATGCAAGTTAATAGCAACCTGCATGACGTGTGTTTTGTAAAACTATTCCTTACAAAGTGGCACGGCGTTTGCTGTCATTATTCAGAAATTGAACACATGCTTACCATCATTTTTCTGCATAAGCATCATGCATCCCAACATCTACCATCTGCTGGACCAAAGTGGGTGATGTGGTTTGCGTATGTGTGTACTGTAGGTTCAGAGATGCTATGATTGGAAGGGGTGTGTGAGTCGCGTAAAATTTCTGATGGTCCTGGAATGAGACTGGCAGGACGGGACTGACCCTTTTGAGTTGCTCCTGCAACTGCTCCCCAAGAGACTCGGGGCAGTTATGCAGCTGGCTCTTCAGCTCATTGTAGCTGTCCTGAAGCCTTTCCAGGGCTTCCCGTTGGCTGTCAACATTGGCCTTCTCCTAGAAAAAAAAAACACACACCATCCATGTGGAAGGGAGAGAGAGAGAGAGAGAGAGAGAGAGAGAGAGAGAGAGAGAGAGAGAGAGAACGAGAACACACTGCTCAAATCCACGCCATGCACAAGCGTCTCAGGTTAGAGGTCACAGCAGACCGTGGTTTGGATGAAGAACAGAGAGACGTGACTTTCTACAATTATTACAGCATCCACATGTACTCAATTAACTCAAAATGTGCCGTACTTTTGGAATAATGATAAGGAGTCTTTATTGGTCACATATACATTACAGCACAGTGAAATTTTCACATACCCCAGCATGTCAGGAAGCTGGGGACAGAGTGCAGGGTCAGCAATGATACAGCGCCCCTGGAGCAGAAGCCTTGCCCTGGAGCTGGGTTAAGGGCCTTGCTCAAGGGCCCAACAGTTCCAGCTTAGCAGTGCTGGGGCTTGAACCCCCGATCTTCCGATCAGTAACCCAGAGCCTTAACCGCCAAACCATCATTGCCAAATACACTTCCTTTTTAGCAGGAGGACATGTACCAAAAGACCTTCGAAAGGGCAGAACCGGCTTCTGTTCTCTAGCATTTGACCGAATATCTTGGTGATACAGTGTGCAGAGGTCATTTTATTTTTTGCTATGCCATCTGCATTTACCATGGTTAGCCATTTCTTTCTTTCATCCCAGAAAGAAAGATTAATAAAAGCAGTGTCGTTAATATTTCGGAAAAGTAAAGTTAGTCTTCGAATAATCCTAGGTCACAAGGACATACTTGAATAGACATACCATACGTTACTGTACCTTCATGCATTTCCAGATCAGTGATGCATTCCAGGCCACATTATAACAAGTTTTGTCTTACTTTGACTGGACATTCGAGTGTAAGGCCAAAGAGAGCTGAGAAAATGATGTTCTCTCAGGTGATTCAGTGATAAAACAGAAAAATAAAGTTGCATTTGACACAATCCATATCAAATCTAGTAAACTGCAGGTAGCAGTTCATTGTTTCAGTTTCGTGATTTTGCTGAAGAACCCATGTTGGAACAGCCATTCAACACTTAATTATTAGCCATCACATTTTCTAAGTGACTTTTTAACATTTTCTAACTACTAGCTAGTATAAATCCTTTTTATACATATATAAGGGTCAGGCATCAAAGGAACTCCACATCATACAAGAACAAAATTAAAATTTTATATTTGATACTTTATTAGTATTATTGTATTATTGATACTGATATATCTCCTCTGCATAACCATAAATTAAAGTACAAAAAGGCTGCTGAGTATCCGGCTATTATTCAAATAAATAAGTAATGAAATACTCATAAGATACTACTTTTACAAGCTTAATAAATAGCTGAAGACATTTATTTATTTGCTTGTTTAAGACATACATTTTTATAAAACTGAATTTTTATGTATGCATTTAAGTGTGTGTGTGTGGGTGTGTGTGTGGGGGTGTTCTTCCTTCCCATTTTCTCCCCAATTTTTCCTCTCTTGACCCCTGGCCGTGAATAGCTGTGGAATCCTCAGGATTTAAACTCTCAGTCTCCTGATGACAGGGTAGCGCTTTTCTGTTGCGAAACTCGAGAGCCTCTACTTTTCTTTTCCCCCCCATTTATGCAACTTAAAAGGTTAAGCTATAATGGAACACACCAACATTTTGCTTGAGATGAGAAAGAATGGAGCATGTGACCTTTTATAATGCTCTCAGTCACAAGTTCGGAGCATCCAAAATTCCCATCACTTCTCAGCTTCTAACAGCTTTAACAGTTATCACCACAGTAGCACATTAACAAGCCCCACAAACTGCATGCAAAACATGAGGAAATTCCCCAAATCAGATGCCCTCGGGAAAGCTCAGCTTATCTGACTTGTGTGCACTCAGACTGTTTATCGTGTTAAACCTCCCAGACTGATCCTCAAGTCTGGGCACAGCCAGCAATAAGAGACACAGAGATAAACAGAAACAAAGGCAGAGGGATGCACCAAGAATATTAGAGGTTAATTGAGTTTGGTTAGTGAAGCCAAGTAGATAACCTGATGGAAAATTATTAAAAAAATTCTGATTCTATTCAAGCTAAATTCAAACTACCAACGGACACCTTTAACATAATTTCACCAAACAGGAAAGTAGTTACTTTTGGATAAACTGCAGCCCTTCATTTTGTACTGATGGATGGCAAAAGTGACCAGGATAGACCTGGAGTGGCAAACCTGGAGATGAATAAACTATAAAGGAATGCAAGGAATCAAAAAGAGGCACACCTGCACCCACTCCCCACTCACCC
>JAFFST010044722.1:241249-256345 GCA_022414735.1 Noturus placidus | reverse complement strand
CCACCCACCCACCCACTGACACACCCACCCAGTCACCCACTACCGACCCACTCATTCACGCACCCACTCTCAGTCGTAGAGAAACAGAGCAGTCACATGACTCCATCACCCAAAATCTATTAACTAATCAACAGCAAACTATGCACTATATATTTTTCTTCCTGCAAAGCCTCTGTAGCGGTTCAGTATTTTGCATATTCTGTAGGTTATAAGTTTGTGATTGTGTGTAAGAAAGGCTTCTACCTTGTCCTTTTCCCTCTGGATGGCACTCTCCAGTTCGCTGACTTTGTGCTGCAGCTGGGTGATTATGTCAGTCTCAGTCTCGATCTGGCTCAGCTCCGCCTGCCTCTCACCCTGTAGCAAGGCCCTTTCCATCTCCGCCTACACACACAAACACACACACATACACACCTGTTGTTCACATTCCAACTCAACATTTATCATCTTTAGGTAAGGATTTCCTTTGTGTATATAAACCTCATTTATCCGATAATTTGTGCATGTTTGTGTGTTGTCAAGAACATTTGCACATGTGGGTTGAGTGTTTGAGCCTATCTGGGTCTCCCACCTCCTGTTTGTTCTCCTGTAGCTGCTGTTCCAGCTCCGTGAGCCGAGCCTTCAGTTCATCAACCCTCGCCAGCACTCGCACCCGTTCCTCCTCCAAATAACTCAGTTCCAGCCTAGCCCCGCTTCCTGACATCTCCTCCAGCTACACACACCGAATACACACGTACAGTTCTTCAGTATACTTTTAATGTATAATTCACCATTTCATTGCAAAAAAAATTAAATAAATAAAATGTATTTTTTAAATCAGCACTCAAGTAATACTACTGAAGGGTTTAGTCTTATAACACAGAACTTTTGAATTCTCAAATCTCAGAGAAGGATTGGATTCATTCTCAAAAACAGAAGCTCGGACAATAGTGCGGTCTGTAATTAAATTTTCTTTAAGATTTATATTAATGTGCTCATTCCAACATGTTATATCATTTGTACAGTAACAGCTCATTGGCAGGGACTTAGATCATTAACAGAGGAGAAATTCATTTAACAATTATGGAAGGAGTCACCAGTGTCGGTGCTTTGTACCAGTCAGTAGTATTGACAACGATGAGGCTTTACTGGTCACACATACATCACACTGAATTTATTTTTCTTCGCATATCCCAGCATGTTGGGATGTTGGGGTCAGAACGCCATGATACAGCGCCCCTGGAGCAAAGAGGGTTGCACAAGGGCCAAACAGTGGCAGCTTGGCAGTACTCAATAATCATGTCTTTGACATTATTGGGCATTCTCCTGAAATTTGCAAAGATATTTTAATTGTTTTTATTGCATGCATATTCTTTATGATTCAAATAAATGTATGTTGAGTATTTTAAAATCCAGCCATCCAGTTTCCATAACGCTTATGCTACACAAGGTTGCGAGGAGCCTATCCAAGGGAACTCTGGGCACAAGGCAGGGGACACCCTGGACCAACCCATCGCAGGCCACAATCCCATACACATTTAATTAATAATAGTAATTTATCAATTTGTATAGCGCTTTTTACAATGGTACATTGTCTCAAAGCAGCTTTACAGAAATATCATTTTTATTTATTTATTTTTTTTTACATTTACATGCGACTTACTAATGAGAGCACATTCACACACCAATGGTAGCAGAGCTGCCATGCAAGGTGCTAGCTTGCCATTGGGGGCAACTTAGGGTTCAGGGTCTTGCCCAAGGACACTTCGGCATGGGATCACCCGGGCCGGGATTCGAACCGCCAACCCCACGGTTAGTGGATTAGTGGACAACCCGCTCTACCGACTGAGCCACAGCCGCCCTACTAAGACCTATTTACACACCAATTCACACAATACAGACAATTAAGAACTGCCAATCATCCTACAATGCATGTCTTTGAACTGGGGGAGGAAACCGGAGTACCGGAGACCCACAAAGCACGGGGAGAACATGCAAACTCCACACACACAGAGTGGTGACAGGATTTGATCCTCCAACCCAAGAGGTGCGAGTCAAATAGTATTTTAAAATAAAAATCTAAATTGTATTACTACAAAAAATATCTGTACAGCAGGAGAAGCTCAGACCTGCATGTTGTCTCCATTTTGTAGGTTGTATGTTGTCCTCATATCCTGGTGTGTGCTCTCCGTGCTGCTACACTCCTCTCTCAGATTCTCCTCGTCACTCTCCCGCTGCCTCTGCGTCACAGTGGGCCTGGAGACACCCAGCAAGCCCGGCTCATCGCTCTTATTGTACTCAGCACAGAGGTTCATAATGGTCTCTAGTCGCTGCCGTTCCTGGAAAAAAAAGATCAGAGTTAAAAGAGCAAAACTACAATCACTGTAGGGGTGAAAGCATTCATTGAAGTGCATGACATTTGGCAAAGTTAAACAACAGATAATGACTTGAGATGATTCTTTGTCTTCAGAATATGCAACCTTTTACAACAATATGAGTTATAAGTATATTAAAATGTACAAATTTTTCAATAGCATAAACATTACAACCACTACCATTTCAGATGAGCGATGTATTAAAAGAAAAACTAACAAGCCTTAGTAAGGTGCTGTTCTACCACACGTCATCAGAGCAGCTTTAATACACCTCGTCAAAGATTTAATTAAAATTCTAACTGTACTGGAGGGATGCACCCCCTTCTTTAAAAATAGATTCCTTTTGCATGGTGTTTTGATGACGATGGTGGAGTATCGGTCAAAAATCTCCCACAAATTAGATTTACATAATTTTTAGACACATCAAACAGTTCAATGAACCACTGTGCCCTGCAGATGTGGGCAGAGTCAGTCTGGAAGACCACACCCATCTGAATGGAAGCGTTTCGTCATAAAAACTTTGTATTGCAGTGCAGTGAGGCGAAGAGTGGACCCGGACAACAGCAGCAAAATGCCTTTCAAAGCACGACACAGGGGTGTTCAGTCTTATCTGCTACGGGCCGGTGTGGCTGCATGCTTTCATTCCAGCCAAAAAGTAGGCACACTTTATAGCTGATTGGAGTCGAAGATGAACCCATTAAACAAGCAGTCTCAGGCCTCAGTTTTCGTTTTAAAACACATAACTTTTGCTACGGTTACACCTGTCGTCTACACTACTCCAGTGTTTTCGACCCTCGAAAACGGAGACTTTTGGAAACGCCGAAGACCCCATTTTAGTTTGAAAACTCCCGGCTCACGTTTCAGTGTAAATGGACCAAAACGAAGGAGTGGCTGCAAAATTCTCCCCCTGAATGGGTCTTCTGGATAATTGTGCATCCTTCCATGATTCGTCAAGCCCCTACCATATGACCATTACGCTACCTTGATCGTATACACATCATGGAGACTGATCCGCAAGCTTCGCTGGCTTTGTCATCATTCTTAGCACCCGTCGTGCAATTAAATTCTGAATTTCATGGCTGTCCCTGCGCTCTGCCCCCAGCTACATGACATGCTGAGGTATGCAAAGAAAAGAATTTCACTGTTCTGTAATGTATATGTGATTAACAAAGACTCATTAGCATTATCTTATAAATACTGCAGCTGCCTACATGCACGAGAGGCGAGCTATGATTAGAGCAATCGGCCACAAATCTCATTTTGAGCGGTGTACGCCTTTCATGGAACGCCGGTTTTGACTAGCAACCAACTTCCTGTTTACACTTGAATGCGCATGCCCAGTGTGCACGAATGGTCATGTGACATGCCTTTTCGGTTGTGTAGCATGGACGGACATCGTTTCTGAAACATGGCGGAAACAGGGGTGTGGACGAGGATCGCTTTCGCACTAGTGTAAACAGGGCCTCAGGTGTAGCTCCAGCTTGGTTGAATGAAAGCCATAAGCCACACCAGCACTTTGTGGATAAGACTGACGACCCCCAGACATAACACAACAAGCCAGGAGCTTTTCCATTCACTTCTCACCTGTCTGTAGATAGCATAAATACAAGTAACGGACAACAGCAGCAGCCAGTAAACACATAGACTAGACAAATCTGGCACGACGTCAGTAACTTTCTGCGTTCTAATGAGAACTTTGTTTTAGAGGAAAGAAACAACAGTTTCATTTCCTCTGAGCCTGGATTATGAGTTAAGAACAATTGCCAATGTGGAATATTAATGTGGATTAATTGGATAAACCGGCTAATTTACGCCATTAAAAAGATATTTGATCAGTTCTAATCGATCCATCTGAATTATACTAAAGGAAAAGCGTATTCTGAAAAGAATTTGTTTCCCCTCGAAAACAGGGTGCACATCTCCTAATCACCATATTGTTAATACTCGGATGCACAGAGAGGTAAAAATCATGATGAAAAGAAGATAAATATTTGGTGTCGGAAGGGCTTGAACCCGGTTCATACTTTTCAGAATATCATAAAGCACCACAAAGTCTGGTTGAGATCGTGCTGCACTGTGATCTTGTGTGATGAAGCTTCTCCAAACCCTCCATTAGTCTAACCTGTAATCTGCAGCCCACAAGCCCTACAGCTCCAGAATTCTCGGCTCGAACACCCCTACCCTTCACAAGCTCACGTTTTAAAAACGTATATAAAAAGCTTTCATTTTTAATTTTCAGATCATTTTTCAAACCAACGTCAGCTTAAACATGTCTAACAAATCTCGCTTTCTGTTTAGTCTCCTACTCTTTCATGTGGAGGAATAAGTGCTTTGATTTTTTATTTTTTTTACTGCATCACAAGAGACACGTCTTCCCTCGAATCTGACACAGATGTCTCTCTGAGAAAATTACATGTCTGAATGCCAAATTGTCATACCCTGTAATCCCTCTGTTTCAAAGTCTTTGGAATGAATCACGTTGTTTCTGGCTAAAAAACTACAAGTTCCTTGACTAAAAACACATCTGACGCTTTATAAGCAGAACAACATTCTGCAGCTTCAAGCCAAACAGTGAAACATTTTGGGTAGAAATATGACGGTGAGGAAATTCTCTCAAAAGGTTAATCTGTTAATTCGACAACATTACAGGGGGGTGCTTTTACAGTTCGCTTTGAAACCAAATCTTCCGCCAGCGTCTCGTCAGTCAGCTCGCCTCACGTGAAATAAAATCTGACTCCTGCTGGTCTGTCTGTCTGTACTGCAACTCTGACTGCGATGCTGAATCGAGCGGACACATTCAGTTTTTAATTGTAGCACCCGATCTCAAACTGAACTAAATGATTTCTATTACTATTAAAAAAAAAAAAAAAAGCAAAACGATGGTGGGGTGGTGCCGCGCTGGGCAAGGGATGTAATCGGTGTGCAGCTGAACACCATGTACCACTGGTAACTCAAACAAGCAAGCCTGATTTCAAGTAATTGAACAAATACATTCAGAGACCAGAATAATCATGCACTCAAATACTGCCTGATAAAGTGTTCAGTCTAGTCCTAGAAAATGTAACTTCTCCTTTCTAGGTAAAGTTTAATAAGCTTCCCGCTGAAACCAAGTAGCACGTTCCTTCAGGCCACGAGAGCTGAAGAACGCAGAGGTTGCAAAACCTTTCGAATTCCACATGCACACATTTCATCTCCATCTTGGCCTGCTGAGTCTCAGGGAGATAAAATGGTGTTTTGGGGGGCAACCTGTGCTCTGTTAAAAGGAGTGCACTGCTTCAACCTTTAGACCACATGCTCTCAAAATGAGGCAAGGTATTTACCCATGTGAATTACAAGAATTTAAATAACGCTATCTGTGAGATCAAGCAGAAGGTTCTTGTACAACAGGACTACAGATTATTATGTCAAAGAAATGGTTCATGTTTAGAGCAAAATAAGGTGACACTGCCCTGAAAATATCCTCTTACCCCACCCACCCCCTTTACACAACATTACAAAAAGACAAAATCCCACAAATCCCAAAAAGTCTCACTTACCCTCATTGTGCTTGTTTTAAAGTGGTACTAGTTCACACTATGGAGAGGCTCTCGCATCAAGGTGGGGTCTTTTAGATTTTACTTGCTCTTCAACAAAACTCATATGTTTAGACAGATGATCAAACACAGCCCACCATTCCCCTTCCTCCTCCTCCCCCGTAACCCATATAGCACATACTCTAAAGCTCTAAAGTGTACTATGAAACACCTGAATTGGACCAAAGATGGTCAAATTTCAACTCTTCTCGTCATTCACTTTGAGGTTTTTTTTTTTTAAACACCAAACTTAACCCCCCGGGTTATCACTGTTCTAAACCCCATTTTTTGTACAGTCACTGAAACCCTAATAAGAAGGTTAACCCAGGGTTTAGGAATGTACAGTATGAAAGATCAGATTATGAACACCCAGGATTAATAGTTAACCGTGGGTAAAGCATGAGCAATGTGAAACATAACCCAATGATTCCATTTACCCAGGGTTTAGAAAGTGTGAAAAGTCCTTTTACTGTCGCATTGTAAATAGTGTTGAGTGTATTTTACAGTCCGTACAGGACAGAGGGTTTTTTTTGTGATCGTTGTGGCCAAAATTTGCGATGCATCTTGGAGATTTGTGTGCATTTTTCTACGCGGAAAGCTACTTGAATTGGCGAAACTGCAATTGCACTAAATTGTGCATCTTTTGTAGTGATGTTTATTGGTTAACGAGACCTTTTAGCTATACTCATGGTCGACTCGCGTGAATCGAAGAGATCTTTGACGGGACGCTCTTCGTGATGATGTCACGTGGTCTTGGTAATTTAGAAAAATTGCAAGGTCTTATATAATATTATGGAGTTTCCTTGCTTTCACATTAATTTCTGTGATCCTAGAGGGACTGACTTCAATACATAGTTACTAAACAACATGAAATCATAGTGGAATCCTGTCACAAGTCGAAATCTATCAGCTGTAGTTTAATGTGTAATGATCACTGCACTTATATAGCACTTTTATCCAAAGCGCTTTACACGGTGTCTCATTCACCCAATCACACACACCAATAGTAGCAGAGCTGCCCTGCAAGACGCTGACTTGCCATCGGGGGCAACTTGGGGTTCAGTGTCTTGACCAAGGACACTTCGACATGTGGAGTCACGTGGGCTGGGAATCGAACCACCAACCCTACAATTAGTGGACAACCCGCTCTACCACCTGAGCCACAACCGCCCCGATGGAGTCCATTAATGTAACGCTACTTTTTTAGGTTAGCTTTTACTTGACTTTTAAGGAATTTTTTTGACTGTTTGTACGTATACTTATTTTTATGATTTTTATCTATACATGATTGTGCTGTTTATGTAAAGCGCCTTGAGAAGCTCCTTTTAAAAGGCGCTACATTAAATAAAGTTTATTATTACTGTGGCTTATTTGGAGTCGTTTGGGGTGCGGTAACACTCACGCACTTAATACGTCCTGTGCCCGAGTCCAACTGAACCATGCCCAAGCCCATCTCTTTCAGCGGGCCTGGGTACGGTTCTGCTGCGATGGACACATCACGAGCAGAGATTCCAAAAAGACGCACACATTGGCCTCATGAGAGGAAGTAGGTCTCTGCCCTTATGCTACATGAAAAATGTCGGAAAAATCAACACAAACGAATAAATTGTAATGCTTCAACTTTAATCCCTTTAAGCACTGATTATGTAGTGGTCCAAGTAGATTCTACACACCCATTATTTTATACTTTATCTAGTGCACTCATTCAGTGATTAGAAAGATTTAGAAATTAATTCTTGCTTTCTAAACCACTACAACTCATTTAAGAAGTCTGAAGCATATGATAAGAGGACAGTGCATGGGATTTACTTAAAATCAGCCACCTAGTTTTTACCACCTAACCTTTAAAGGTTGAAAACTCTTCAAATCATTTAACTCTTGCTGATAGCACAGCAAAATAATTCTGCACACGCACGTACCAGACTGTTTAGTTTAATTATCCAGGAACCGACTGCTTGTGTTTTGTTTTTCTTAGGCGTTTAAGCATTTTCCTACAAAACAATTCCTTAACCCCTTATAACTCCTCTAAATTATGTTTCCGCAAGAGAATTTTCAATTGCCACCATTTATATCAATTTAATGGAGAACAGAGAGGATAGCTGATTAATGCTGTATCATCCGAGAGAATGCCTCAGGCAAAATAAACTAGGAGATGAGTCGAAGCTCGTCTGTGGTCTTCAACAATTAAAGTTACATTACATGTTGGAGCGAAAAGCTTTTGCAAAGCCCAACAATCTGAAATGCATCAATAGTAGATGTGCGAAAACTATTTTTATAAAACGGTTGCATGGCTAAGAGCTGAGAAGTCTTGGACAAAGCTGCAGTCTGAAGTGATTGATGGTTTTCTTCAGAGATGCTCCTGCCATCATTTCCACTCAGGCAAGTCCAGCATCTACAGACCAATCAGAGCACAGGACAAAGGTTTTGCATGGGACAAAGGGCTGTGGCACCCGACCCCAACGCCTACATTCCAAAGACCTCGGTCTGCCTGCGATGATGCAATACAACACACACGGACACACACCCTCCATCCCTCACTCATTGACCCCCGTTTCCTGTGTTGCTGTCTTCGGAATTTCTTTCTTAGCATGGAGACTTACTCGAGCTCCAATTAGGGAAGTAAAAATCTGTAGTGTACATCTTTGCACTAATAATCCAAGCTAAAATATGTGAAGTGTCTTTACAATATCCCTTTATCTTTTCATATGATTTCAAGTCGAAACCGCCAGAAATCAAGCATGCTTCTGCTAGTCGTCATTGCGAAATATTTCATCCAACAGAGTCTAGAGCCACAATAAATAAAAACAGAAGAAATAGCAGTTGTTTGGACTTACAACTCAGCCGTGTAACTTGCAGACGTCTGATTCACTCTGGCTGCCATATACCAATCCACTGAGACATCCAACTCTAGCCAGCTCATTCACTCAGTTCCTGTTGTTACTCCATAAATTCACTCCATTAGTCTTGGCTCAACATGCTGATATGACGTACAGTTATAAGGGGTCAAATAAGGCATAAGGAGAACGTGAAACCACCACAATGCTCACTAGAGAGGTTAGTGGAGTTCTCGGTCCAGCTGAGTCATCTGTGAAGTTTTTTTTTTTCCCCCAGTCATCCGGGTCATTTTAAAATGTCTAGTAAATGAAGATGAGTGGATACTCCATGCCTTCAGATTATGATTAACTCAATGAGATTAATAAAGTGTGAATGATTAAAACCATAATGAACTTTTTACTTTCACACTATCCGTTGTTACCCAGATGAGAATAGGTTCCCTTCGGAATCTGCTTCCTCTCAAAGTTTCATCCTCGATCACCACCGGCTTTCTCAATAGGGATAAATGCACACACTTAAAATCTGTAACGTATTTATATTTCCGTAAAGCTGCTTTTGAGACAATGCCCATTTCTAAAAGTGCTATACAAATAAATCTGAATTGAACTGAAAAACTGCCATGGAATTTCCCACCAATCATTGACTGAAGAATCTTTCTTAGATCAATGTGAAGCATCTTCAAGATTATAAGACAAGCCTAGTTACCTTGAGTTAATCTAACTCAAGAGTTCTCACAGCATTACTAATACAAGCTACACTCAAAATTAAAAAAGACCTCTATTGATCTGGTGCTGCTCAAATGGTTTGAATGGGTCTGAACTAAAAATAAAACAACAAAATAAAAAAAAGATCAGTTTCTAATTTTCATCGCCACTACTTCAAATCATTCACCGTATGCAAGTTATCCGCTCAAAAGCCAAACATAATGCATACCCAGGGCTCCAGATGGCGACTAAAACGGTCGCCAATGCGAGTAACTTTTCAATTTTGTGACCATGTTTTTTCTGCCAGTCACCAACGGTCACCGTTACCCACAAACAATTTAAAAACAAATGAAATAGAAATGAGCGTATGTCTTCTTGTGTTTGGCTACTGAACCCTCATCTCCTCTTGCGCATGCTTGTACATCCCAAACTCCTGCACTAATGTACGGTTTCTAATAAAGAAACTCAGCAATCTTGTCCTGCAGTGGTTGAAGCGTCGGCTGTATAGATGAACAGAAACAGCTTTAACGTCATGTTTATCAGGTTAAAAAGTTGGAAGTGTTAACTTTATTAAAAGGTGTTTAATTTATATTTACATTTATTCATTTAGCAAACGCTTTTATCCAAAGCGACTTACAAATGAGAAAGATACAAGCAAAGTGATATCAAGCAGAGAACAATACAAGTAATGCCACAATACAAGATCTATTAATTGAGTACTAGAAGAAGCAAAGTGCACAGAGTAGAGGTGCAAGTGCCCTTTTTTTTATTTTTATTTAATTAATTTTTTGTTTATGAGATGGTTAGGTGTTGACGGAAGAGGTGGGTCTTTAGCAGTTTCTTGAAGATGGTGAGTGAATCTGCAGTCCGTATTGAGGTTGGAAGTTCATTCCACCACTGAGGAACTGTTAGCGTGAAGGTTCTGGAAAGGGACCTTATGCCGCGTTAAGTAGGAACTACTAAACGTCGGTCGCTAATGGATCGCAGATTGCGTGTAGGAACATAAGCCTTCAGGAGAGAGTTGAGGTACAAGGGTGCTGTTCCAGACATGACTCTGAGCCTGAATAAGCAGGAAACAACTAATTATACATAGCTGGCAATAAAAAGGTGGGGAAAAAAAGAAACAAATGACTGGACGTTTAAGTATTTACGGTATCATGATTCAATAATGGGGTAGTGGTGGTTTGACGGTTAAGACTCTGGGTTAAGGTTGGGGGTTCAAGCCCCAGCACTGCCAAGCAGCCACTCTCGGGCCTTTGAGCAAGGCCCTTAACCCTCTCTGCTCCAGGGGGCCCTGTATCATGGCTGACCCTGCACTCTGACCACAACTTCCTAACAACCTGGGATATGCAAAGAAAAGAATTTCACTGTGCTGTAATGTATATGTGATCAGTAAAGACTCATCATAATAATAATAATAATAATAATAATATGTTCTGAACATTGCACATATTGTGTATGCATGTATGTGTGTGTATGTATGTGTGTGTGTATGTATGGACAGTACAGAAGGGAAAGAAAAGGCAGTGTGAAGTAGCCGTTTAACAATGAGGTCATCATATGATATCACATCACTATATTTTGGCTCCTGAAAATTTGATTTGGCACCTAAATATTTTGGGTTTAGGAGCCAATGGCTCCTAGATTTTTATTTTTTTTGCCTGGAGCCCTGATACCTGTATGTGTACAGACGTTCTGATTAGGCCGATAGACAACAGTCAAAAGCAGCTTTATTACCTTCGTAAAAGTGTGGACCTTCTGGTCTTTGACACAGTTGTTGCTCTTCACAGGCTTCATTACATGACCTGAGAGAAAGTTATTAATGGCCCTGTACGAGATGAATGAAAAGAGAGTGTGTAATTCTGATCATACTCTCTGGAGTATTCTTTTAAACCACTAAATTCAGTAATACAATATATTCCACAAATCCTCTAAACCAGTGAGTAAAAACACAAACTCCATCTTTATTTCCATCTTAGTTTTTGACTCTCTCAGTGCGCACGCCTCGGTCTCTCTCTCTGTCTCACATGAACACACCTTCCTACACACACACACACACACTATGCAGTAATCCATGTAAACCACTGAGTTGCATTAAAGCACAATCCATAGATTTCACTAAATCACCATACAGTAAAGCTCGATGCAGTGGTTTTTATTTTTTAAATGTTTTCCTGTCATATATTCAATCTTAAGGTACAATGGGAACACAATGTCACCACAGGAGCTTTTGCTTTAAAAATGAATGAGGTCATCTGTGGCCAGCCTTGGCATCTTTACAGCTCTAACGAACTGACAGACTGGTGACATATGCCAAGTGTCTGTGTGCGCCAAGACTGTCTCTCCAGTAACCAAGTGTGCGTCTGTAGCCTCTGCAACGTAAACGCTGAAAAATTGCTCGCACACACCGCATCATGCAAGTCTTTCGATTCCTAACTCAGCTGGACTTAGAAAAGACAGATATTCAGATCACACTTGATGTCACACAAATGCCACACGGCATAATGATCCTCCGATAAGAGATGGGTATTTGGACGGATGCTGTAAAGGCTGTGATTGAAATCCTTATAGAATGTGGAACGACTATATTTGGACCATTTTTTATTTTATATGCCTGACTGAAATTGACTCCATTTACTGAGAAGCAATTTGAACAGGGGGATTTATGGGGTAAATATAACTCGCACTGAACCCTCCCCCCCTTCTCACTGCAGCTGGAAGGGCATGGAAGCCTCACTGCTGCCTACCTCTGACCTCAGCTGGCTCGGTCACGCTGTGTATTTAGGACCAGCTTCTGGCGCACTTCAGATGCTAAGGTATGTTTAAGTTGGTACGAGAATTGGTCTGATAAATGCCACAATACTGTGTTAAACCTATTTTCATCACGTGCCACAGAACACAACCAGGCCTTTCCAAAACACTCAGATTAGCACCATCCAAACTGTCTCACGCATTAATTAGGCTTACAGTTCCACAGCAAAAAAATAAAAAAAATACAGACCTACTGTTCAAATGTGATCACATACAACGTCAAGTACCATTTATTCAATATAATACAATTATTACAACTATATAAATCAGATGATCTACCTGAATTCATTTAAGAGCGTCAAACAGGTTTTAAAAATGGTCCCTTATCTCTTGAGCAAAGCTAGTGAAACTGTCTTCACCATTTACGCTTGTTCTTAAATATGCTCAGCTTGCTAAATGTCAAAGCAAAGTTTAAATCAAAGCATCACCTCTTACAGCCTTAGCTAGGCTTACTTTATCCTTTATTGATTTTGTCTTCTGGGCCTTTACATCATAGATGGCAAACGGCCAATATAAATATAAAGTATGTAAAAATAGTCTAGCAATTTAAACAGTGCTAAAGAGCTGAGCTTGTGTGGCATAACCCTCTCTGTCCAGAACATCTATACAATGAAATGACCTCATTTTCTTCTCCCAATAAAGCAGTGGAAAAAAGAAGAACCAGAAAATAAAAGAAAAACACATCAGCCTCCAGAAGTTTGATACAACTGCATGTAAGACAGCTGACTTCTTCCAAACAAACGACCAGACAGAGATGCCAGTCTCTCTCTCCCGTGCGTGCCGCTGTAAGACGGACAACAAACAATAGCGTTGCCATGGTGAAATCAGAGCCTTCTCCCACAGCATGACAGCAGCCTCAATCACTTTCAGTCTGTCAGCTTGGAATGGTTGTTATCTTGAGTAACTACGGCTTTACTCAAGGTTTCAGACTGACACAAAAAGACCCTCACGCCTACAAATTATAGAAGCAGAATATATTCAGCAGTTGCATTTCTTTACGAACACCAAAAAAAAAGTGGTATTAAACGTTCACAAAAATACAGGTCAACTGTAGCCGTACATAAAAAAGAAAAAACACAATATTTTGGCCGTTTCTCTGCAATAGATGGAACTAAGATGAGCCAAAAGACAAATTCACAAATGTTAAGGTACACTAGATCTCATTAATAAATCCACCAAAATGGTCACAATGAGGCCTGACAGATGCAACCTGCAGTGTTTTAATTGCTTTTTGGTACACCTGAATGCCATGTGGCTAAACTACTTTCCATATCACACTGCTCAAATCATGTCACTTACCAGCCTTTCCATCTCCTGCTCCCTAAGGCGCTCCTCACGCTGGCGCCGGTGGTATTCTAGTAACTCATCTTCGTTGTCACTGATCTCTGTAATGCTGTTCTTGCGCTCTCTCATGCCAGGGTGGCCGACCCGCAAGTCCCTGTGCCCTGCTGACATCTTCCTGTGGTTCCTGGGACTAGCTAAGGGCGAGGACCCAGGCAGGGAGCCTAGGCTAAAAGCAGGAGATAGAGTGTTCCCAAAGCTCCCTTTGCGTCCACCACCATCCATCAGCCCAGAGGTGGGTGAGGGGCTGCGGGCACGCACCAGCCGGGGACTGTATAGCTCCTGAGATGGGGAGGAAGCCTTGCGTCTGTGTCTGGGACTCTCTGGAAATATCTTGGCAGTTGGGCTCTCTGAGGACCAGGTTGAGAGGGTTCCTGGAAGTGCCCCTGGCAGTACTGGTACTCCTCTACGTGACAAGGAGGGGCTGAGAGGGGGCAGATCCCTCACGTTGTTGCAACAGCCGGCCTCCAGATTCCTGCGGGCCAGCCGTGGACTCTCCGGAGGTTGAAGTGAGTGTTGCTGTGGCTGTCCACCCTGGATTATGTGGACAATTGGGTCCAATGGGGGCTGGAATGCCCGAGAAGGAGGAGAGAGAAGCTGGGAGGGACTTGAAGTGAGTGAGCGATCCGGCTGTGACTGATCATGAAATGGACTGGATGGACGATCCTGTAGAATGCTAGTCATTTTCACCCTGGGACTACAAGGAGGGGAAAAGGATGATGTGGTGGTGAATTTGGGAGTCAGTTTGGGACTGGTTGGTACTGCTAGCCTGATAGATGATGAATCACTGCATACTGAAGATACTGAGACTGAAGGCAACATGGAGGGCAGTCGAGAGCTGTCCGGAGACTTCCCCACAGGGCTATTCTGAGTCAGTCCCCTGCGAACTGGTTTAGGGCTTGGCGGAGCTTCCAGTAGAGCCTTTCTCTGGAGCCGTGGGCTCTCGGGCACCTTCGGGTTAGGCAGCATAGTCCGAGGCTGAGGTATGGGTGGCTGACTCGTGTAATTGTAACTCGAGGACCTGACTGGTACTGGAGGAAGAGAAGGAATCTGGTCCTGGCAACCACTCGGTGAAGGGCTGTTAAAGCTCCCAGTACTTGCAGCTGAGGGTGAGGATAGAGGGGAAAAGGGTGGAGAGGTATTTTCATAACTGGAGCCCACTGACATAGCACCAGGGCTCGTGGGGGGTGAGAGAAGATAACTGCCACCTCCATTTAACATGGGGGACAGCGGGGACTGAGCAGCAGGGGGACTAGATGGCTTGTTGGGCTCACAGGAGGCGGAAGAGGGCAGGGGATCATCCATGACTAAAGAGTCCATAATGTCCTGAAGGTCCTTTTCAATGGAACTGACAATAGCACTGTGCTCAGGGCGCACTCTCTCGAGTTGGGATGGGTGAGACGCCAGTCCTCCGGACTGGTGGTTCCCATTGACCAGGCTCTCGGAGTCTGTTGGAAACAAAAGATACCATGAGAACAACAA
>JAFFST010044722.1:218219-228764 GCA_022414735.1 Noturus placidus | reverse complement strand
GATTCTTCACAAAAAATTACAGTTTTATATCTATGTTTGAGGCCTGAAACGTGGCAAAAGGTCGAACAGTTCAAGGGGGCCGAATACTTTTGCAAGGCACTGTACGTGTTCACATGAATCACAGAGTTGTAGTCATGCTTCACTAGTCGAATAACTTTCCAAAATCCAATGCCCTCAGGGTGTACTTTTCCATAAAGTGCGACTGCAAGTGGTTTAGAGTTTACAACCAATAAATACTGTACAAAATTTGTGATCTTAATCATATATTATCAACTGTCTTCACAATCATGGTGAATAGTATTGACCAACTATACTGCCTCTACTATTATTACATGCTGGAAATATTATGCTATAGTGGGCGTACTGAACATACGGTTTATGACTGTATTCAACATGAGGTTATGATCAGCAATAGCATCGACATCTGCTTTACATGATAAAAAGGAACGTTCACACAAACTCATTTAAGAGAGAACTGCGTCCTCAAAAGGTAAGCTGCTCCCCTCACGAGTCACAGCTGAATGCAGGATGAGTCAGCAATCCATACCGAATTCAACACACACCCACACCATATTCAACACAGCCAACAAAACAGCAGTATGCTGTGAATCAAACTGCGCTCATCAGCCAGGAGGATAAAACCGTAAATCCCTGTCTAACTGGCAATTTCAAAATAAACCAAACTCAACAAAAGCCCAGTTCTGTGTTACAGCATGACTTCCCCGGGGAATCACCCTGAAAAACAGCAGCCCTTCAGTCAGGCATGGAACCACATGTGCACAGATGCACTCTTTATTTATGTCTGGGTTTATAAAAAAATGTAAAATAAAATAAAATTTAAAAAAAGGCGGCGGCGCTTTGGCTTTTTCTGGGCATTCCTGGAGTAAAGGAAATGATTCACACTATTACTAACACTGTTACAAGCATTATTCCAAGCATGTGGTAAAAGTATGAAATTGAATTTCTGATGAGTGAGCAATCGTGAGCAAGAGACACTCCAGACTGCAGACTCATGCATGCGCTGGCCAGATGTGAAGATTTCAAAACATCCTTTGATTTTTTTTTAACCCAACTGATTCTCCTCAATGCAAAAGGAATGCCCTTTCTCAGTGAATTTACACAGCACAATTCCGAGGAACATTCTTCTTAAACCACTGACAGCAACGTGAGCGATGCGAGCACTGAGAGCGTTTAATGGAGTCATGAATTATACCTGCTGCAATAGGAGCAATTCAGCCCCATGCGATCATATATTACTGTCAACCAAAAACACTCAGACCTCGGCTGTAAACCACACCACTGCTGCGGTGTTAAATCCCCAAACGCTTAGTCACAGCACAACTAAATTACGTTAAATATGTCTACAGATTGATTAATGAATCCATTTTACGCATTCATATGAATTTGTTGTAAATACCCTGTTATTTTTCTCTCCACGATCAGACCACTTATAGGACACATACACTTTTTCACTAAAGGGTATCACTCAGTTATAAATAGACCATTCCGCCTGTTTCCTGGGGTTTGTTTATAGATATAAGCTTCTGTCAGGCATTATGGATCATTTTACCGCAGATATTTTTGTTCGAGACGAAGGCTGTGTGTTATGTCATTTCCCTGCAGAGTCACGCTCGTTTGACACGTGGACACAACCTCTCTCTAACGCACCAGTTACAGGTAGTCTAAACGCAATTTCTTTCCAAAATACCAAATTAGGAATATTACCTCTACTACGGGTTTTCACTTTGCAATACAAATTGGTTCCCTGATTATGAAGCAGTAAAGCATTTTTCATTTCATCAGTATTCTACACGCAAACATTCAAGCTGTGTCATAATGCTGCACATTGAGCACAAGAAGATAAACAAAAAAAATTACGCATTTCCTCTGGTGATGACATTTTTACATCTCTGTCCACTGCCTTGTGAATTCCACTGTAACACAACGTTCTTCGATGGTAGATGACGTTCTGACAAACTGTGACTAAGAGCCGTTTTGTAATTCAATTGATGACTCGAAAGCATGCAAACCAGCCAGCAGAAGGAAATCAGAGTCCAGATGTTTTCATGTCAGATCACACACACCGAACTCCGGTAGTAATAAGGAATATATTCTATATTAAAGATTCATAGACAGAGTGTACTCCGTATATTACTACTAATGCCTGTGCTTGTTAAACTATACTTTGGGACCCAAGCCAACAAAACCGATTTATGAAATTATTCCCGAGAACAACCCGGAATGCAGAATATTATTCTGGCAACTTCATGAAATCTGAAATGAAATTAAAAATACACAAGTGCACTTTTCTGGCAAAAGTTCAGCAAACAGTATTCTAACTTGTCATAAGAAGACAAGATGTGTACTCCAAAGAAGCAAATACTGTTAAGAGCAGTAATAAATGAACAGTAATAAATGAAACAACGTCAATATTAGATGTGAAATTTCACTGAGCATCTTGCAGAACCAGCCACAGTTCTTCTGACCATCGCACTTTTTTTTTCCTTTTCCCTTCAGCAAAACCCAGCAGCCTTCATTAGTGCCTCAAAAGTGGTCTCGGACATAATATGCTTTCTTTACGGACATAAACATTCTTCTGTAACATTTAAATTTGTGCTGGAAAACTAATGTTTGGAAATTTCAAATGTTTTTGTACTGATGATGTAGAAGTAGAGATGCACCGATACTAAATTTCTCAGCCGATACCGATAAGCGATTATTCAGAGTGATATCGGCCGTTACCGATAGTTCTGCCCTTTATGCCTTCTTTTAAATGAATCATAATTAAGTCCACAATTCTGATAAAACGTTATTCTCTCCATTTCAACAAGTTATGTCACAGTCTCAAACAGAAACACATTACTCCAACATTAACACGAACTAAATTCTGAAGATTAAAGTAAGATTTCTTAACTTATTGAATGTTATTAATTCATATTAACCTTAACTGAATACTTAAAAAAAAAAAAAAAAAAAATCCTCCTGCTAGTCTCACATTCACTCACCACAAACAACAGCACTTCTACTTTATCACTGAACATAATGGTAATATATAATATCAAAATTTTTATATATTAACATTAACTGGTTATGAAATGTACTACTCTACAAATTAATTTTTCTGTGCAATATATGCTTGGTCAACTCATCTTCATTTAAATCTTTGAACAGTGTACTGGCGCTTTAATTCAGCGTGAGCAACGTGGCAAAAAATAATAATAAATTAGACTCAACGCCGAAACTTCCACTTCACTGCTGCAGCGTCCGGTGTAAAATTTCATCAGTGCAGAGATTACAAACTGCAGTTGTCATCATTCCAGACAGCATGAAATCTATGTGTTTTCCCGCCCTCTTGATTGACAGGATATAATCGGCCCTGATCATCGGATGTTTTTAAACTATCGGCCGATGGCCCATTACGGGAGGAATTGCCTTCATTGGCCGATACATTAGGGCATCTCTATGTAGAAATCATAAAATAAAGCTAAAAAAAATAAACATGTTCCGAAGACACAGTACTGTATTTCTGTATGTTAAGAGCTATATGGAAGTACAACTGTTCTCAATGGTACATTAAGCAATTAACTAGCAGTTCCATCATGACTTTTGTTAATACTGAACTATAAAGTAAGGAATAAAACAAGACAAGGTAGTGTGACCTGTTACCACCACAACGATTATTCTTTTCCAATAACATTATGCACTGAAGTGATTTTACCTGAACAGTTTGATTTTTAATTATTGAAAAAGACAATATACTTTATCAGTTATGAGTTAATGGTTAGGTTTAATATTGTGGAACATCAATAAACAAAAGTGTTCCTGTTATCGTTTTATAGCATGTTATAGCAACTATAAAAACATTCCCTCACCAGACTCTCTTCTCTCTCTCAAAGTTGATAAGACAGAAAAGATAAATAAATAATCAAATGCAGCTCGTCATGTCTCTGAGAAACTGCAAAGCCCTCAGTCATGAAGACTGTCCAACATCAGGAAGTTTTGTTACAGCTTTACCTCTTACAAAAAGGTACAGAGACTCCTTCCAACAATAATGATTAAAATAGTCATTATTTGTTACTGGTTGAATGGTATTAACGATGTTAAAAATGTAACTGCCATACATGTATGATACATGCAGCATCACATGATCTCTAGGGTTAAAAAGCATGCACAAAATTGAGGCGAAAGGAATAGAATGATATTATGGCACAAAAAAAAGAAAAAAAAAGAAAATGAAGGCAGAAATGATCACTGCAGTCGCATTTCAACGTTTTAACACAAATCACATTTCGCTTGTTCAGTTCTACTTTAATTATTAATGTCTAGAATCTCACACATTTAAAGTATTCAACGGTTATTGTGGATAGTTTCATACAGCTTATTCTAAAATAGCTAGGACTTATGCTAGAAATTTTGTGCGCTGCAATAACCTTTATAACTGAGGCCACAATGTCAAGTTTAAGACCAGACACAGCCTCAGAGCCCCGTGGTCAGGTCAAAACATGGTGACATTACCACAAGAGCCACAGATATGAGGTTAAACACAGAATTTGGCTACCACACAGATAGCTAATCTCTGTGGCTACTACATACGAATAGATACACATGTCAGAGTTGGGTTTGCCAAATTTGGTTTCGGATGCTAAGACCCATTAATTATGAAAAAAAAAAAATAGTATGTGTGAAAAGGTATGCATCTGTACCTCAAGGAGTTAAAAAGAGTTAGAGGCTCACACTGACCAGGAATAGCAGTGTAACAGTATATGAGCTCCCATGAGCATGCTGAAATGACCTATCACCATGCCACAGAGTCTAGGACCAGCTTTATAAATCACTGTCTTGGTTGCTCCATGATTGATATGATGTCCCGCAGTATAAGCTCGATTTTTTAAAAAATAACATTGTTGAATTAAAACTGAACTCTTTTCATGAACTGATTTCATTACTCTTGAATTCAGGCATTTAAAGAGTAGGTTTCCACTCAAAAATAATTCAGCTGTGTAGCCCATGCAGAAAAATAAAAATCAATAGAAACCCTCACGTAATGGTTTTAATGGGAATCGTAATCATATCTCTTGTGGGTGTAATTATAAACTGGTAATGTATTGCCTTCCCTTGGTGGTGTGTTAAGTCTAGTGGATACCATTAAAAGGACAGGTAACTGTAATAGTTTTAATGGTTAGCTTAAGGTTTGTAATGGTATTTGTAGTGGAAACCATTAGAATTTCTGTCATGGTTTCTATTGTTTTGGGGGTTTTTTTCAGCAGGAGTGATTAACTCAGCGTTGTAATCACAGGACAAGTGCACAGTTCAAATACTGGATGTCTGCAATCCAGCACAATATAAAAAGTTAATTCAAACTGTTTAAAAAATATTTATTCAGAGGTTGCAACAATTAACCAGGCCTAGTGGAACATCTCGAAGTACTATGAAGATCATTCTACTAAACTTCCATACTCCATCAATCTCATATCTCGAGAAACTAACTAAAAAGCACTTTGAGATTTGAAAACTCTCTCAGATCAAAAAGGTTTTGCTGTGCAAATGTCACTCTAGAAATCATATTTTGATCACGTGCTTCACAGATGTTGTGTTGATCAATTAAACAGAGTTAAGAAACAAGAGCAGGCAATCAGTGGAGAACTGGAGATAGCTCAGCACTGCAGATGTGTAGGAAAGGATCATGATAGACGACTCTGAAGCCCAACTAAATGTCAATGCGTGTCACATGAAAGCGTTTTCACCTCATGCACACTTACTTCTAAATGCACATGATCTCCAGCGTGCAGTGAGCCGGAATCAGTGCAGCTGGCCCTTTAAAAACAAGCCAGGTTTTCCCGATAGGAGAGTGGAGTGAAGCCGGTGTTTCCGCTTCTCTCCTGCCCGGAGGAAATCCTTTGTTAGCGGTTCGTCATTCTCCCCTAACTCCTTAACTAACGCGGGCAAATGTTCCAGAATCTTCTGAGTTTCGAGATAGGAGTATGGCAATGATGTTCTCTACTAATGCTATTAATAAGCTGCGTCTTTGAGGAAGCCTGTACAGGTTTAGCTCATGCAGGTATGTCTACTCTTCAGCGTTGTGTAAAGACCGAAGTGGTAAGAGGTGAACAGCTGCAGTCTCCGTCAATGAAGCAAACTCGTTTCTCATCGCAGGAAGGAGGGAGAGTGTTTCCACGCCCCCTGATTTAAAGCGTCTATCAGCAGAGGAATTTCACATTGAACACCGCCCACTCTTACTGAGGCTCATTGTTGCAATACGCATGCGCGGAGTACCGACCCTTTTCACACTTCCGGGTTTTTTATTGTATTTTTGTTATATTTTATTCATTTATTTTTTATTTTAATTTTTTTAGCCAAATGTAGCCTTTATATACGGTAATGTTACATCCGCTCAGTGTTGCCGAGTCTTTTTAGAGCAAATTAGTTAAAAAAAAATAAAGTTTCTAGAAGTCACCGGATGACGTCATGGATTAAATTTACATATTAGCTGAATCGTCAAGATGATTTGCATATCAAAAAGTGTTAAATACATTTTTTTTTATCAGAATAGCAAACAGGGTAATATAGCTTATAATTTTGTAAGTCTTTGGTCATTGCATTACAGACAAATTATTTAGGTATTTAAACAATAGAGTCAAAACTATTATTTGTACATTTACGAAATACTATAATTTCTATCATGAATGCAAGGGAAAAAGGAATTATAATTCTGGATACATCTTTGAGGTTTAGTCTCGGCAGCGCTGACAAAAATGAAAAATCTTTCCGTTTTGAACATAGGTGTTTATAATGGTAGTGTTTCTAATGCCTACCAGTAATTATTTTAGCCTGTGTATATGTATTCACATTATTTGGGACATGAAGGATATGGGGATGGGTGGAATAATACACTTTTGTTCAGAGAACCCTCGTCAAAAAATCCAAAAGGATTCCAATAAGAAACATGTACAGGATTCTAATTTGAATTTACAATATATTTTTTCATATTTTGGACCAATTACTATAAGATTCCTATAGGAATTATCTCCTAAATAAGAATAAAATCCTAAAGGTGCACTTTTCCTTTGTCTTTTTTTTTTTTTTTTTTTTCAGCAGTGTCCCAAAATGTAGCTAATCTGACAGACTCTTTAAAGTTTAAACTCAAGTGTTTGTGTCTTTTCGCTCCTTCTCATCAACTAGTAGCTTATAGCACAGATGCACCTTTGCATTGAACAAGCAACAACACTCATCATTCACACTATGAGTGTTAACTCAGCTCTCAATGAACTAGAAATACAGCTAGCTTTCATTGGAAAAAGGATGCTATCAGTGATGTTTTACTAACTTTTTCACCGATCCACAGTTTTATCATTTTGTAAAGCAATGAACGGAAATGAACTCAAGTATTATAAATTTGAAGTAATATATACAGGATATCAATTAACTACATATCTAGCTACTCATCATCAAGCCTAACATCAGTTAACAATATTTTACCCTTGATAGCTGTGACTGAATTCTTCCATGAAGAAACACATCTTTGAACTTTTTTTTTTTTTTGATAAAAATTTTTGTTTTGAGCATAGAAATTATTTACTCTGTGTCTATGTACTTCTTCTTTTTGTGAAAAGAGCCCATTTGAAAGGTATTTTCAGTAATTTTTCAAGAACATTTCAGAATTTTTCAAACCCAACTTGTATTTGTAGCTAGACATTTGTAGCTAGACATGTTTCCTTATAAGACTAAACTAAAAAGAACATGAGTCCTCAGAGAACTCTTACAATTTTAGGAATTGCGTGATTTCTTGCCTATAAATGGGCAAAAACAGATCTCCTAAAATGCCATGATTCTTTGAGAGTAAGCAATGTCGTGCAGAGTAATATGAAGAAATATGGACTGCTCTTGAGAAATTTACAGACTGGGATTTCTTTGCAGTGCTTATGTAAAATTATCTAGAAAGTCGCAGTTTAGTTCCTCTTTAACGTAGCTAATCATAGCCTGCTGAATAAAATAAAAACAAAATTGGGGGGGGGGGGGGGGTGATTTCACAATGAGATTCTCCAGTCCTTAATTTAACCCATAAATTTCACATCTTGCAAAATTGCTTGTGACTTGAGAGAACCCACCCAGTCAATATGAGCCTGCACAATGGACTAATCCAAACACACATACATTTCATATGACTTGTTTAATTAAACGTATTCCCACACACATAATTGGTGCTAATACTTTTTTGGGATTTTAAGAATGTTTGTGTGTTCCCGAGATCTGGAAGTCCATCCAATTTAAACTGCATTTTTAGCCTGGGAGAATTCAGATTTCACTTTAAAGCTTGAATTTCTAAAGCCCTCAAATGTTTCTGCCAGACTGTTCACTTGTATGTCATAACAATCAATCCCTACCTTCCTGACAATAGTGATCTTCAGGCTTAGATATCACATACCTTTGCATCTTTGAAGACTCAGCAGAAGCTTGCATTTCCTGAATGGATTTTCCTGGGGCTTTATTGCTTGAGCCCCCCTCCCCCCAATTTAGAACTGTTTAAATTCACAGTTTGAGTCTTGGTTTTATCATTTGTCATTTGAACATGTGACTTACACGTAATATATCACCTTGCATTAACATGCAGTTTGTACCTGAATGTTAGTTTATGTACTGAATTTCAATTTTTTTGTTTCTTCTTCTTGTCATCTGCTTTCTGTATCCTGTATAATCATATCTCATTTTTGCTATTCAATATAAAACTCCTCTACATAGATTGGTATAGTATTGGAAATGATCTAGCTGTCAAAATGAGAGGTACTGTCTTTGACAGTTGTCGGTTTGGAGGCAACATAACTAGCAATAACTTGTGTTGGCAAAATCTTGTGCTTTTTTTTTTGTTGTTGTTGTTTTTTTCCCAGGATAATTTGATGACATTATATCCTATGAACAAAAACTATTCTTAATAATGACAGCCTGATGCAAACACACTACAGGTTGTATTTTCACCTGCCTGAGATCTGTGTCTAGCAAGGCCAGCTAATCTGATTATGTAGTGTAACATATTCAAGGTTATAATATAAATCTACTTAATTTTATTTAGCTGGACATTGAAAATGACTGTACAACATTTTAGACATACCTTGAGACAGGCGTACAGGCTTAGTGACCGGAAGTCCGTCCACGGTACACTGATTTCCACAGGGGTGTAAGGTGATAATTCCAGCCTTGTTCTCAATGAAACAGTGCTGAGCTGCAACTCCAAGGCCCTGGATATTGATGTCCACGGCTCCATAGCCCAGGGTAGTCTTCCCTAAAATGAAAGCCCTCATAGTTAGTCCATTTGGCATTCTCGTAATATAACAATAATATGTAGCAATAATATATTTTGACATCTTTACAGCACTTTGAGAAAACAGTGATATATTTTGCCAAAATAATATAGAAAAATGTTTTTATTTATTACACTATCTAATCTTTCCTTGGCTGTCTGACTGCAAAGATCATGTCAGAGCCAGATTAACTCTAATTATTAACAGTAAATACAGTCAGTGTGTCTGAAGATCTCTAAAAGTTTGCTAGATAAAGTGTGTTTTTGTCATGGAATGAATGTCATGGCTTGATCAAGTTGTTGGTCAGCTATCGGTCATAGCGAAATGGACATAAGCCTAATAAACGTAATTAGTAATCAGGTAACAGCTGTCAAATTGTCATTGATGCCCCTGCACCATCATTATAATCAGCACAGAGAAGAGCACTTACACACTCTGTACAGATGACAACAGTCATTTTCTCTTGTTCAAATGTTTAATTTATGTAATAAAAAGTCATAAAATGCTATGAGAGACTTTTACTTCAGGATGGTGACTGAGGTGGATGATGCTGATAATAGTGATAATGATCAGTGATAATCAAACTCATATTCCATTGTAAACATAACATTCTCTAAAATTTGCCAGGAATGTTATTTTTTATGCATATATAAGGTTATAAAAGTAAAGACCGAATCTTTCAGTGGAACTGGAATGAAATATTCAAATGAAATTTTCTCCTTTTCACTTCTGGGGTTAAACAGGCTTGAGAAACATTATATGGCCATAAGAATGTGGACACCTGATTATTGAACATCCAATTCCAATACCATGCAACGTGGCTATGAGGATTTATGCCCATTCAGCCAGAAGAGTGCCGGAGGTTGGGCACTTTGAAGTCAGGGCTCTATACAGGTCACTCAAGTTCTTCCACTCCAACCTTAGCAAAAAATATCTTCATGGAGTTCACTTTGTACACATGGGCATTGTACGCGAAACAACTGTAATAGGTTTTGGCCTCTTGGTTCTACTAAAAGAAAATCTTAATGCTGCAGCATACAAGGACATGCTATACAATTGTGTGCTTCCAACTTCGTGGCAGTATATCTGAGAAGGCCCATACATGGCTGTGAGGCTCAGGTGTCTACATACTTTTGGCCATATAGTTTACAATAAAAGGGAAACATATTTCACTTTAGGAACGTCGGTAGATTTTCAGAACTACATACAGTATATATATATATATATATATATATATATATATATATATATA